>JAUTDX010005349.1:0-27391 GCA_030844895.1 Ambrosia x helenae | reverse complement strand
ATCCGGTAAGTATGACCTGAAATAACAATCTGGTTTCATCGGAGATAGTTATAAGCAATCAATAGGGATATCACATAGATGCACGCTATCTAAAAAGCTTGGTAAAAGAAACGATTAGGTAGTGTAGGTCCTAGCCAAGGACTAAATCGGATAACGAAATGCTTGTGTAACAATTACATTGAAATTTTATTACAATGATGTATACTAACAATGAGTTGTCAAGTTGTTAGTCAATTGTAATGTGACAGGGATAAGAACGTTGTATTCGATAAAAAAAATTGGGATCGAATGATTCACCCAACAAGATGGTGGAGGGTTCGGGAGCACGACTGATAGCCATGCTCACTAAGGACCACGTCAAGTAATGACTAAGACTAACGGATCGATAACAAAAAGGAACATAAGGGCAAGTATCAATCAGGTACACGCTTTAAATAATATTATGAGTATTAGTATGCAAGCATCACCCGACAAGTGGTAGTTGCATACGCAAGCAAAAAGCTAAAAAATGTGTATTATTCACCATAGTGAGTAATAAATGCTCAAGAGTGACCTGTGCATAGAAATCGGTATGGGGAATGATCACCCAAGCCAATGTTTAAAATCAAAAGATGCTAGAGTTTGCATAGTGGTCATGCCAATGAGTATGATCACACAAAAGTTTATGAAACAAAACACATTGTTTGTACCTAAAAAATAAAGGTGAAACCCAATGTTAACTAAATATCGAGAAATGGTTTTTTCCAATTAAAATAAGGTACACAAGCATGAGCTGAGCTTTGCTTACATAGGATGTGATGTACCAATTCTAACAAGTCCATGTGTACCATATGCGGATTTCTTACCCTGTCCAGGTAAGTGTTAAACATATGATATTGTGGGTTTCTTACAATTGATGCATATACAACCTATGTAGCATGGTTAAGTAAGTGTGAGATGTCAGGGAAAAAGAGAAATCATGGATTAGACAAACATGGTCTAGAGGGCCATGATTGCCTAAGAGACATTTGAAATCCATATATTAACCTAAACTACGGTTTTGGTTGATAAATTATAAACAGCGGCCTTGGGCCGTGATAAATCAGTAAGTCATAAATCCTCAGATTAATGACATAAACAGCGGACTTGGGCCGTGATAAATCAGTAAGTCGTAATTCTTCAGATTAATGACATAAACAACAGACTTGGGCCGTGATAAATTAGTAAGTCATAAATCTTCGGATTAATGACATAAACAGCGGACATGGGCCGTGATACATCAGTAAATCATTCAACCCTCGGGCTAATTATGAAAACGTGTAATCTGTGATAACATTAGATTGTATAGTTGGTACAATCTTATACAAACTGTGATAACGTTAGATTGTATAGTTGGTACAATCTAATGCAAATCGTGATAATATTAGGTTGTATAGTCGGTACAACTTAATGCAAACCGTGATAACATGGGATTAGTCGATACAATCCATTATAATTTCAAATCAACACCGTTTTATGGTGAAAAGAAAACCAACCTCAAATTATGTTGGGAACGGTAAATAAAAAAAAGAGGATTTTTAGAAAATAAGCACTCTAATAGATAATTGATTTGAGCTCTGAAACTCAAAAGTCCTTAAATGGGTCTATTGAGGCAATAACCACGAATCGAGTTAGCAGAACAGGAACTCAGGAAATCCAAATTCCAATTAATGCAATACAAGATAGATATGTTATGGGAAAAGCCCAAGCATAATGAATCAGGATAACTCACTTGGAGTGATGATAGTAAAGGGGTAAGCCTTAGTGTTAGATTTTAGAATAAGATACTTGAAACATAGGAGTCTAACAAACCGGCTAGGCAAAGTATGGGAAATGGTAACGATTTCCACAACAATCACGAAGGGTAGGGAGAACCTAATAGATGGCAAATTCTTAGAATAGGATTAGCCAAGGAAAGGAAAAAGTCGGTGTAAAGCAAAGTTTGTTTATATTATTCTAGCAAACATAAACGAAACGAGAATTGGGTTCGGGGATGGATCCAACGGATTAAAAAACGGCCATGTTAAAAAAGTTGGGTTAGTCATGGACACCAATACAAATTACTTGTTAGTAATAGATGCCTAGACATGTGTATATACATATTACAAATAAGTAGTATAGTAGATGCCCTAAGGTGCATGATTGAAACGACCCTTAAATCATATATCCTGCAAAGGGTTAGTAGACGGGAAATAGTCTGTAGGAGCAACGTTCACAAAATAAAAGAAATACCAATTTTATTAAATGAATTCGGATTACAATACAATAATGAAAATAAACAGAATACAAAAACAAAAAGTGAAATAACAACAATGAAACGAAACTATGAAATAAGCCAAAAAAAAACTCGAGGTGACTGAGGCACGTGTAAAACACGCTTCCCTTAAAACAGATTTCGGGCACCCAGGTGAACCCGTCTGTTTCCCAGGGTACAACAGCCTAAGCAGATTGCACTGCCGGAGTTACCCAAGCACCTGAAATAGTACCTGAAATAAGAGCCTGCAAGTCTGAAAAGTTAGGAAAATTTTCTAAAATGATGTGGTGGTTCGAGAACATGAACTGGGAGAATTTTCTGTGTCTCTCAACAGAGCTCACAACTCTGTATTTATCAACATAACAGGAAGCATGCAAGAGTTCTCATTCAATACCGAATTCAATTGTATTGAACTACTAGACTTAATCACAATTTAATTCTTGTAATTAATTACTAGACTTAATGATACTTGACAGGTTAAGAATCTGAAAGGACTTGACCACACCAGTTCACCGAACCTGAGCCATGGGCTCAAGCCACACCAGTCAAAGCTTGGTTAGAACATAAAGGCAGCTCTCAAGCGGCTCGCGGCGATGCGAGCGTGCGAAGTGCAAAGTGCACCATCAAAACGCCACATTACGCCCATCGCCCTTGTCCCGGTCCCGGTCCGAGCCCGAGCCCGGGCGCGTCGGGTTCTTCGCACCCTCCTGGCTGCCACTGGGTGTGTCCTGTTGTATAGGAATACATTCCTCTATAGAATTCTACATATAAACCAACACATGATTTATATCTCCACCAACGTGGGACAAGCACAAATTCCCACAACATTAAAGTTCCACCACACACTTAAAGCTTAGATCTCTCATTCATCTAGCTTTATAATTAAATATCATTATATTACATTTAATATAATATTTAATTAGTAAAATTTCCAACAATCCCCCACATGAATGGAGATCGACCCGCACACTCAAGTGTCACAATAAAATTTCAACGGTTAAGAAATGCAGGATAGGTATGTATTCCCTTTGAACCTCTTCTGTGATGTGTACTTTGTCTCCTAGCGGTTAGTAGACGCGATGTCCTTGAACCAACCCCTTTTTACGTAGACGTTATTACACATCACACATTACTCTTCCTGGTCTGGTTAACCCCTCATTGTCGTGTCCGTTTATGGTCATGGAGCACTATCCTGGTTCTGCGAGAGCTCTAGGAATTGCGCCCCTCACAATCCATTTGAAGCGACCCCACTTCTCTCTAACATAGGTGATTTTACCAAAATCATTAAAAGTCGTATGCTTAACCTCTTTTAACATCACTGATTTATTTTAAGGATGGACTAGGAAGTATGCAACTCCCTTTGTGTTTTGGGGTACTCCCCCCACAGTGATCGTAATGAGAATCCTGTTAGAGACCGAATTCAAGGATCGAATAAGCGAAAAACAACTCGGTTTCAGACGGAGATTCGAGACGAGACAGAAACAAATGAAAACCAACGTCATCACAGATTCGTATTACTACAGAAACAGTTACAGACACTGTCATCAGTAGGATAAACATCTATCTCGGGGCCGGGGGAGGTCGGGCATGACCTCCCCCTTGAGAGCATTCTAAGCACAAACTCAAATAATCTCCATGAAAAACACACATGAGATTGCTATATATAGTCCCACAACACAAAGCCACTTTCGCCCTTTTGATTAGGTCGAATGTGGAACTTTTTCACATTCGACCCTTCAAAGAGTTCGAAACTGGACTTTATGTTTTGGCCTATATTTACAAGTGTATCATATCCATAAAATGACCTTATGGGTCACCACAATCTCATGTAATACAATACAAGACTCAACCCTAGTGTATTCGACAGTGACGTCCACATAATAGTTCATCAACACGTAATTCGTACAGTTAGGTGGTTCTATTGAGCCTAGATCATGGGATCTCCAATCTTCAAGGATAGGTTTTCCATTGTACAAACTTACTCCAAGGGCTTTAGTCTCATTCCTTTCGACGACTTGTGCACTGCCTCTCTGCTTAAGCCTTTTGTAAGCGGATCTGCAATGTTATCCTTTGACTTCACATAGTCAATAGTGATAGCCCCTGTTGAGAGCATTTGTCGTATCGTATTATGCCTACGTCGTATGTGCCTCAATTTGCCATTATACATTGCACTTTGAGCTCTACCAATCGCCGACTGGCAATCACAATGTATGCAAATAGCCGTCACAGGCTTAGGCCATCTTGGAATATATTCCAAAAACTGACGTATCCACTTTGCCTCTTCTCCTGCTTTATCTAAAGCAATAAATTCATATTCCATTGTGGACCTAGCTATAAGAGTTTACTTGGACGATTTCCAAGCTATAGCTGCTCCTCCAAGGGTAAACACATAACCACTTGTGGATTTAGAATCTTTCATATCGGATATCCAGTTGGCATCACTATATCCTTCCACAACAGCTGGATCTTGGCCATAATGCAGTCCATAATTTCTTGTGTATCTCAAATATCTTAACAATCTTGTCATGCTCTTCCAATGTTCAGCACTGGGATTACTTGTATATCTACTTAACCTGCTCACAGCATATGCTAAGTCTGGCCTGGTACATGACATGAGATACATCAAACTGCCAATGATCCTTGAATACTCCAATTGAGCAACACCCTCTCCTCTATTCTTTGACAAATGTTGAGAGGTATCAATCGGAGTTTGAACCACACTTTTGTCCTCCGAATTGAACTTCTCAAGGATCTTATCCACATGATGAGATTGACCTAACACAAGACCATTTTGGGTTCTAATAATCCTCACCCAAGAATTACATCAGCTAGACCCATGTCTTTCATGTCAAATCTCGCTTTCAACATGTCTTTAGTAGATTTGATCATCTTTTCATCACTCCCAATGATAAGCATATCATCCACGTAAAGACATAAGATTACGTAACCTTTAGAAGTGTCCTTCACATAGACACACTTGTCACATTCATTTATTTTGAAACCACTGTTAAGCATAACTTGGTCAAACTTTTGATGCCATTGTTTTGGAGCTTGCTTTAAGCCATACAATGAATTGACGAGTTTACATACTTTGCCTTCTTGGCTAGGAGCAGAGAAACCCTCAGGTTGCTCCATGTAAATCTATTCCTCTAATTCCCCATTTAGAAATGCAGTTTTCACATCCATTTGATGTATTTCCAAATTTCTCAAAGCTGCAATTGCAAGCACCAATCTTATAGAAGTTATTCTAGTCACAGGCGAGTACGTGTCAAAGTAGTCAAGACCTTCCTTTTTTCTATACCCTTGGATTACGAGCCTTGCCTTATACTTGTCAACAGAGCCATCAACGTTCATCTTTCTCTTGAATATCCATCGATATCCAAGTGGCTTGCACCCTGGTGGAAGATCAACTAACTCCCAAGTATGATTCTGCAAAATAGAATCAATCACACTTTTGATGGCTTCTTTCCATTGAGGTCCATCTGAAGAGGTGACTGCTTCTCGATAGGTTTGAGGCTCACTCTCAACCATGTAGGTAAGAAAACAGGCCCAAAGGATTTTTCAATCCTTTGCCTTTTGCTTCTTATTGGCTCAACCTCTTCAGCCTCTGATCGTTCATGGGTTTTATTTTGAACAACCTTATCAACCGCTGTTGATGAACTCGCATGAGTTTGTTCTAACATTGGGAACTCCTCTTCAAAATAAGTTGCATTTCCTGTCCTTGTTTCTATTATGGAGTTCTTATGAACATCAGGATTTTTGGACTCATGCACAAGAAAAAGATGTGAAGTCCCATTTTGGGCATATCCAATAAATATGCAATCAACAGTTTTAGGCCCGATTCTAAGAGCCTTTGGAGGTGTAACAATTACCTTGGCCAGGCACCCCCACATTTTCAAGTATTTGTAGGATGATTTCTGCCCCCACCATAACTCATTATGGTGTTACATCCTTATTCTTGAAAGGAACTTTATTCAACAAAAAATAGGCCGACAAAATGGCCCTCCCCCCACATGTCCTGGATCACCTCAGAACTTATCAACATGGCATTCATCATTTCCTTTAGTGTACGATTCTTTCGTTCCGCAATTCCATTTGATTGGGGTGTATAGGGAGGGGTACACTCGTGTATTATGCCATTTTTGGCACATTCATCCCAAATGGTGAAACATATTCACCTCCCCTATCACTTCTCACACACTTTATTTTCTTATTAAGTTGGTTTTCAACTTCAGCTTTATACAAGATAAAGTTGTCAATTGCTTCATCTTTACTCTTTAGTAAATACACATAACAATACCGCGTACTGTCGTCAATAAAAGTAATAAAATACTTATTGCCACCTCTAGTGGGAATTGATTTCAAATCACACACATCAGTGTGAATCAATTCAAGGGGCTCAGTTATTCGATTAACTGATTTAAATGATGTCTTGTTTGTTTGGCTTTAACACATGTTTTACATTTTGATTTCGAGTCTACGGCAAAAGTTGGTATGTAATCTAATTTAATCAAACGACGCATCAAATTAAAATTAACATGACCAAGACGACCATGCCAAACATTAGGAGACTCAACCAAGTAAGCAGAAGTAGTAGCATTCTTATTCATGTTCTTAGTAATAGCCATTACATTGAGTTTGAACATACCATAACAGCCATTACATTGAGTTTGAACATACCGTTCTGGGTATAGCCCTTACCAACAAACATACCACACTTACTTAAAACAACCTTGTCACTCTCAAAGAGTAGACGAAAACAAACTTATTAAGCAACCAACCCGACACAAGACTCTTACGCAAGTCGGGAACATAAAGCACATTGCTTAAAGTGACTCTTTTTTTAGAAGTCCACTTCAAGATTACATCACCTTCACCCTTGATATCTGTTGTAGCAGCATTCCCCATGTACAGCTTTTCATCTCCCACCACCTCTCTAAATGTACTAAAGAGGGTCTTGTATGGGCAAACATGGCGAGTTGCCCCAGTGTCCACCTACCACCCTTTTAGGTTGTTAGACACCAATTAACCTCCTCCATCATGGCAGTGAGGTCTGAAATCATAGCCACTAAAGGCATATCATCATCAACAACCATAAGCGCCTTCTCACGTTTGGCAGCTTTGCATTGATCAGCTTTGTGACCAGCTTCATTACAGTTGTAACATTTCCCTTTGAAGGAACTAACCTTATTTCTCACACCACCTTTCTTAGGCCCAAGGTCCCGACCTTTACCTTTTGATTTTTCACCAAATTTGTGGCATTTGTTGCTCTTATTCCCCTTTGAAGACTGGCCATGCTCAACAATGTTAGATTTTGCAGTACCTTCAACCTGATTTCCTTTTAGAGACACTCTGTTATCTTCCTCAATACGCAAGCGAACCACAAGGTCTTCAATGGTCATTTCCTTTCGCTTATGCTTAAGGTAATTCATGAAATCCGTCCAACTTGGAGGAAGTTTCTCAACCATTGTAGCCACTTGGAATGTTTCACTAAGATTCATTCCTTCAGTCAGAATATCACTAAGGATCACTTGCAATTCTTGGACTTGGCTAATAACAGTTTTGGAATCCACCATTTTATCGTCCAAAAACCGAGCCACAACAAACTTTTTAGTACCAGCATCTTCAGTTTTGTACTTGCGCTCCAAAGATTCCCAAAGTTCTTTGGCAGTCGGTATCTTGCAGTACACATTATACAATGGATCAGCAAGTCCATTCAACACATAGTTATTGCATAGGTACTCAGAATGCTTCCAAGCATCAAGTGCGCTCACAGATTGAACGTCAGAGTTCCCTTCAGCAAGTTGGGGGGGGGACTCAGTCAAGAATCTCGCAAGATTCAGAGTTGTCAAGTAAAACAACATCTTTTGCTGCCATCTTTTGAAGTTCAAACCAGAGAACTTCTCTGGTTTCTCAGCATGGTTTGCAACCGCCTGGGCTGCCTAGGTGCCAACTAATGGCCCCATAGTGGTGGAAGTTGATCCAATGGTTGTTGATGAAGCAGTACATTCGTAGCCATTTCTGAAACAACAGAACAATAATCATTGTTCAGAAATAATCACACCAAATTCGGTTTACAAAAAACCAAACTGTTTGGTTTACAAAAAACCAAGGCAAACTCACAAAGAGTTTAAAGAAACAGTATATATTGAATCCGAAAATTTTTAAAAACAAAGTATGAACGGAGTTTTAAAATCTGTTTTAAGCTTGTAGGAGCATCGTTCACAAAATAAAAGAAGTACCAATTTTATTAAATAAATTCGGATTACAATACAATAATGAAAATAAAAAGAATACAGAAACAAAAAGTAAAATAACAACAATGAAACGAAACTATGAAATAAGACAAAAGAAACTCGAGGTGACTGAGGCACGTGTAAAACACGCTTCCCTTAAAACAGATTTCAGGCCACCCAGGTGAACCCGTCTGTTTCCCACGGTACAACAGCCTAAGCAGATTGCACTGCCAGAGTTACCCAAGCACCTGAAATAATACCTGAAACAAGAGCCTGCAAGTCTAAAAAGTTAGGAAATTTTTCTGAAAGGAGGTGGTGGTTCGAGAACATGAAGTGAGGAGAATTTTCTGTGTCTCTCAACAGAGCTCACAACTCTGTATTATCAACATAACAGGAAGCATGCCAAGAGTTCTCATTCAATACTGAATTCAATTGTATTGAATTACTAGACTTAATGATACTTGACAGGTTAAGACTCTAAAAGGACTTGACCACACCAGTTCACCAAACCTGAGCCATGGGCTCAAGCCACACCAGTCCAAGCTTGGTTAAAAACATAAAGGCGGCTCTCAAGCGGCCTGCGGCGATGCGAGCGTGCAAAGTGCAAAGTGCGCCATCAAAACGCCACATTACGACCATCGCCCTCGTCCCGGTCCAAGCCCGTGCCCGTGCCCAGGCGTGGGCGCGTCGGTGCTTCGCACCCTCCTGGCTACCACTGGGTGTGTTTTGTTGTATATGAATACATTCCTCTACAGAATTCTACATATAAACCAACACATGATTTATATCTTCACCAATGTGGGACAAGCACAAATTCCCACAACATTAAAGTTCCACCACACACTTAAAGCTTAGATATCTCATTCATCTAGCTTTATAATTAAATATCATTATATTACATTTAATATAATATTTAATTAGTAAAATTTCCAACATAATTTACACGAACAAAGCGAGTCTATGGAAGCTAATAAGTAGATAGTTACCGAGTAAGGGTATGTATGTAGATATCGCACCTAGTTAATAGAAAGAATAGTGCAACTCAAGTTACATTAAATCCGAGTAAAGGGATAACAGCCCTAGAGATAAAATACTTAGTAATCATAAGGCTTAAGAATGACAAAGGAATGAGTGGTGCTCAAATCGGTTTAGGGAACTAGAGTTCTTTGGCATGACCAAAGAAACTACATAAGAAAGGTTTCGGGACGAAACCTCTTTAAGGGGGTAGACTTGTAACACCCTGAAAATTCATTTTGTTTAATTACGCTTTTAGGCGTGATTACCAAATAACAAAACTAATTAGTAGTAAATGAACGTTTTATGGATAGTAAAACGAGATCTATCTTTCTAATAAGAAACTAACGCCGTTAGTGGCGTTGGCCGAAATATGATTAAAACAGTTCAAGGGATTTATCGAGCATAGGACTTGAAGTGTACAAAGTTGTTAAATAACAAGTAAAGGGGCTAAAATAGTCAAGTTGTTAAACTTGATTAAACATAAGAATTCATGTGTGTGTGCATCGATTTTTTTCATTAGGAGATGAAAAACATACATTCAAAACACACACCCAATTCATCCCTCTTATATTCTTGTCCAATTCAAGCTCTAATCCAAAGATTCAACAAGTGCGTGGGTGATTTGTTGATCATCTAAGCTCTAAATCACCCTAAGGTATCATTTATTTCCTTTGATTTCATGGAAAACTCATGATTTAGGAAGATGAGGACATTATGGTATTTTATAAAAATGTGAATTTATGATGTCTAAGGGTTCCCTCATGGTTAGAGACCCTAAAGGAACTTGAATAGATGATATTATGCTAAGTGGTGCTTGATTCTTGTGTTTAATTTATACTTGAAGTATGTATGTAATGGGTTTTCACCCTAGGTCTGAACCATACAAGGATGTGGTGAAATCTTGCATAAGTTGTTATTTTTCTACTTTGTAAATGTGTTAGAAATCAAAGTGATCAATTGTTGATTGATGAGCTACTCAAATGGTAAAGTTTGAGAAGTCCATAAGGCTTAGAATTCACTTGCAAAAATGGTGCACATGAAGTGTTTGATAAAATGCTTGCATGAAACTTGAAGTGGGTCAAATAGTGTAAAATTATATGAAATTCTTCACTTTTTGACAGCCTTAGATAGTCATCCTGTAAAGGCCATTTATCATCCGTTATTAGGAGTTAGAAGACGAGCCTTATATCGTTGAAAGCTTGTTGCACCTATTACATTTCATATTTAGTCATGAGAAGCTAATTCTGAGTTGTAGTGGGTCAAAACGGCATGATAAGTTAGTAAATTCGTTTTAACAACATGCTGTATGGAACCATTTTATGTGCAGACCTGATCTTCAAAAATTAATATAAAATCGTAGAAAAATTGTTAAGATGTGTTCTTTATATGCATGGAAAGGTCTTCAAACGTAGCACATTAGTTATTTGAAAGTCGAACTCAGATTATGGGGTTTAGAAGCGGTAAAAGCAACCCGAACAGCTGCTGCGCAAAAAGTGCAGCAGTGAAAATAAAGTGTTTTATGAACTTAACACATGTGATTGTATAGATACCGTTTTCCTTGACACTAAATGTTGTTTTGGATAAGATTATTATAGGGAATGGAAGCCTAGTACTTGTGTGCATGATTGCCTAAGCTAGTGCACATGAATATGCTTATAGAGAGTTTGACTTTTAGAAGTCAAACTGACCCAAACTCAAACCTAGATGAAATGGTGTGAATAAACTCATGAGATGTGTTAGTTGTTGGACATGATGACTAACTTGTTCAATCTTATGAGTATAGTGAAGGTTGATCTTATCAAGCTAGGTGCAAGCTTGGAAGGATGGATCAACAAGCAAACGGGTCTAGTGAATACAAGCCTTAAGTGCAAGGAATGAGGTGAATACAAGGTAAGTTTTACTTACACTATTAGATTATAAATATGGCTTAAGTGTTATATACATTAGTTTTAATCCTATGTGGGTAATAAAGGTAAACCCAAAGGGGTGAAATCCCTTAATTGGGTCGATTTATGTGAACTCGTATCAAAATAAGATTTATGGTATTAAATTAAACAATAAGATGTGACCGAATGGTGAAATCCATCAAACTGGTAAATTAGTAAAGATATGTGGAAAATGATGTCTTAATTTCAATGAATAAACGAAATCAATGGAATGAAGCAGTTAGACATTTTGGTAAACGGTTCAAGTGTTGTTGTCCCTTGAACGATTGATAAAAGCTTGGATAACATAGTGTTATAAACCATGAGCCTTAATGGGTCAAATGGTGATTTTCTCATCATTCGAACTCGACATTCAAAGCGGTATTCTAAGATTTAGGAATCTCATTGTTAACGGGTCCAATGGTAAATGTATCACCATTGAGTCTCGAGAGACTAATGTGTTCAATCTAGAATGTATGTAGGAGAACACTCGGAAATTGGGCACTCTATTCCTAAGTAATCACAATGGATGCAAGGTATGGGTCAACACCGCCGGTAAGTCCGTAGTTAGATAAAAGCCTTTGGGCAAAGTGAATCCAATTCGAAAACAAACCGTAAGAGGTATGAAGGCCAATTCTAACTAAGCTTAGTGCGCGCATTGGCGCCAAGTATGTCTAAAGCCATAGTTAAATCATGGGATTGTAATCAAACTAAGTCCGTGAGGGCTTGGAAGCCTTCAAATAAATCATTGAGTCGAACTGAATCAAGTACAGTCGTCATGGATTGCTAAATTGAAGGATTTGTCTATAAAGGGCATTTTAAGAATCTAAAGATTTACTAAAGGTTAAATCTAAGAACCGAATCATAATGAAACAAACGGACTATGTTTTTAGTTAAACAAGTGTCCTAGGAGTCAACAATATGATTGCTATGGTTTTTGAATGGCCAAAAAGTGTTTTATATAGCCCATGGCCTTAACGGGTCGATTTGGGTAAAAATCACATAGTTTTACTTAAGCCGAAATGAGTTTTTAAACATGGTAAATGGGCATGATTCGAGCTCATTAAATAGTATTAAACATGTCCCCAAATGCCTTTAAGAAGGGACTTGAATATGGTTTAAAGCACCCAAAGATTGGGGAAAAACAAGCAAGGAAATGAATGCTAAAGTTGAAAACCAGCACCAGATCCGTAGCCCAAGACCGTAAGCTACGGTCAGAGCCGTAGCTTACGGCGTGGCTAAACTCCAGGAGCCGTAGCTTACGGCGCGCTTAAACTCCAAAAATTTTGTTTTGTCATTCAAACTTGATCGTTCTGTTTTCAACGTGTTTCAACACTTCCACTAATCTAAATGCATTATTATCAATCCCACTAACCATTTCTTGTGAAATGGCTAGGTATATATTTGTTGGATGTCCCAGAGCGAGGATCAAGTCACGAGGAGAGCCTAACACACCCGAACGCTCGAAAGCTTTCGCAATAGAATTCCAGATTAAAACAAAATCTTTTGTACATGTTTTTAGTAACTATAATGTTAAGTTGGTTGGGACCTTTTATACATGAGATTTCATTTAGTTTGCTTTTTTTTAATTACCAAAGTTTTTAATCGGGAGTTAGTTTGATTAAGCCCAAAATTCGTAAGATTAAGTGATAAGCACGCGATTACGGATTAGGGTCTTACACTCTTACTGGTAAATCGGGGACAACATTTCAGTACTATTGCATTTGTCCGCGTTCATGGATCGATATCTGGTTCTTATCTATGCTTTACTACATATATGATAGGGTACACTTATCCTTTTGTGTGTGTTTTAGTGTTAAGGTCCAAACCATTTTTATAAGTATTAAAACCAATCGCGTGTTATTTATAAGTACACACGCACACGTCAAATTGAAACAAACGCCATCAAGCAACTCCTACCGGTAGTAAAGAAATATCTTAGATACTGATAGCCAATTGAAAGGTCGGATACACTCTAAAAGCTCGAATCATCATGAAATTTCAGTTCAATAAACACTTGTATCCATATTTAGAAGTAAACCAGGTAAGATCATAGCAAAGATGAAGTATTCCACGTGTTTGGCCTATATCTTTTTAGGTATCTTTAAACAAACTAAAGGGTATACTCGATACCCGCAGGTATGCCCGATACCTGACGTGCTATCACCCGACGGGTATTGTGCTGGATATGGGATTTGATTTTACAATCGGCCAGTGGCGAAGGTTAGTGAAGGTCAGGGGTGCCCCACCCCACCCCTGTTTTTTGTCTTAGTGGTGGAAGTTTGCAATTTTAGTAGGTAACTTTTATATGGTTTGAGTTCGGCCCCCACCTATTTGGTCGTCCGACCGTTATCGATACGAAAAATTGAGTCCGGCCCCGCCGATTTGATCTTCAAGCTTTGCCACTACAATCGGGTATGAGTATGAGAAACTGAACCCGAACCATAGCCATCCCTAGGAGGAGTAGGGTTGTTCACGAGTCAAACCGAGCGGACCTTTGCTCGTGCTTGGCTCGTTTACAAACCGAACCAAACTGAGCGGGTCGTTTACAACCGAGCCGAAACCGAGAGAGCGGTTTTCGATCTCAAATTTTTCAGAGCGAGAAACAAACAGAGGGTAATTTAGACAACCATAAAATTGGGATGTTTTCTTCAATGTTTTCGTTGTCGGGTGACAACGAAGGTCGAACTGTCCGATGATGACACTAATATTGGAGTCCAAGAGTTCGAAGATGAAGCTTAGGTTGAGGCTGGTTAGGCGATGAGCATACTGCATAGAACAATTGTCGCATTGTGGCGTAGGTTGACATCAAGCAACGATTGGTGACGGACAACAAATAACATAAAGAAGTCAAGATTGTAACTTCACGACTTAATATTTTACTGTTACACTTAGTGTTACATTTTTATTGGATTAAGCGGGCAATTATATTTTATATGCATATATTGGGCCAAATGTCATTTATAGGCTATAAATATTATTGTGATTTTTGTGTGTGTGTGTGTGTGTTGTGTATATATAATAAATAAATAATAATTTATCCTAGCCGAAGCTCGTGCTTGGCTCATTTACAAACTAAACCGAGCCGATCGGCTCATTTACAACGAGCGGAAGATCGAGCGAACATTTTTCCAGCATTTTCTGAACGAGTGGCGAGCGAGTCACGAGTGACGAGCAATTTAAACAACACTAAGGAGGAGCGGAAAATGTGATCACGTTTAATCTAACAAGCCGAACTTGTCTTGGTTTTTATTTCACTTGACCAAAACTAACTGTAACCTAGTTACTTTTCTGCCTATGTGGCATGCCATTTTATGCATTCTATTGACCTAATTGCACTTGATGGCATGCCACGTAGGCAGAAAAACTAACCGGGTTAAACCTAGTTAGTTTTGGTCCGGTGAAATAAAAACTAATACAAGTTTGACATGTTAGATTCCAATTTTTAAGTTGGGATTATTGTCTTCCAACCCGACAAAGTTATTATTTAATTTCAATTCCCCTTATAAATATAATTTGTTAAGAAAATGTGGTTAGCATGTGAGGTGCTTTCTGTAACAAGTTTCAAAAGCACCAACATAGTGCAAATGGGTCATTCTCAATCTATCCAATAATCAATCATATGAATAATCATTGTCTTTTCATGTAACAAATCAAACACACCATCAGAGAGGCGTTACCTAATTGCATAACCAAGCAGCAAGTGATGCTTCTTGTTAAAAGGTAGAACCACTTATGTCTTTAATTCACATGTTAAAGGATCTCGATGTCTGATTTTGTGTGGATAAACGTCCTCAACTGGGTTATGTGAAAGACTGAGAGGGAGGAGGGGCGTCGAAGCTCGCTTGTGGCCTCATGGGGCAACCTTAGACAACCCGGAGTGAACGATTATAAAAATAATTCGTCAAAGAAATGTGGTTATAACGTGTTGAGCTTTCTATACCAACTTTCAAAGCACCTAGATAGTTTTCTACAAATATACTACTTTAACAAAAATCACCTCCAATATTGTTTCAAAGTACAAAATTGCCTAGAACACGAGAACATATCTCCGTATAAAAACAAGAATGACAAACTTCAAATATATCGACTTCTCCAAACTGATCATGAATCATGCTTAATGATCTTCGTTTTTGTTTTTCAAGATTGTGTTCTATCCTTGATCTTGGCACGAGCAAAGAACACGCCTGCTATTAAACCTAAAACCAAAACAAAAAACACATGTTTAAGGTTGGTTGTGTTCTAAGTTCTAACTATGATATGATTATACAAGTAGGGAAAATGACTGACCAAATAGAATGCTGGCAGAGTTCTCCAAACTAGTAGGAACATGAAATAAAACAATTCCAGCAACTGAGAGCGGAATCTTGTTCAGTGATCCCACCAGGCTGCAGATTGCATGATCTCCATAAGTATCATGAATATATTACATTTTTTTTTGTAAGGGCAGGTTGGACAGGTTGGATAACAGGTCAAACAGGAATTTTTTATTTGCAAGTTTTAACAAGTTGGGTTGACTAGGACAGCAAATACCTTCCAAACCAAAATAAAAATTCCTATAGAATTAGTGTCCCAAATACGAGTATAAACTATAATATTGTTTCAATAATAATCTGAACTTCTATGAAAAATTCTTTGTAGGTTTGATGCATTAAAAATACACTTTGAGCTGACTTTCAACCCGTTTGACCCGTTTACTATTTAACCATCTTTTTAACCCATTGAATCGTCAGAAATAACATGTAACCCAAATCCACTCCTTCCTACTGTTGAGATTTACTACCAAAGAATAAGAAGAAACGGTAAGAAAGAATTGACTTGCCTGTACGTAGTTGCCCCTGTTTGATGAAGAAACCACATAGAAGTGAAGCTAATTGCTAACCCAAGAAATCCACTAAACGTCATCACAACCAGAATGAAGGCATCCTCAAAAGTGGTCTGCCAATTGTTACACACATATTTCATCAGTAAAATTCACAAATAACCAATAAATTGAATTGATTTGGTCCAAAAGATTTCTTCATTTGTGATTATAAACGGGTATTTTATATGCTTCATAAACAAACAAAACATTTTTCATGATATTCAAGCAAAGTCAAATGTTGCAATATATGCGGAGAAAATTTCATGAGTAGCAATACATAGGAATAGAGGTGGCAATTTTGACCCGTTTACTTATGAATGGGTCAGTTTGGGTTATTTTTTAACTGTAATGGGTAGATTAAAAAAGGTAGCTCAAAAGGAAACAGGTAAAATGGGTTGAACCTATATTAATTTATTCAAAAAAAACAAAAAATAGAGATAATTATTGAAATAATATCAAATTCTGTATCCTATTTACACACTAGTTTTCTAAGTCAACTATTTTACTAGTTAGATAGCAAGTTCATCTATGTTTATGCAAGTGCAGGGAAAAACAAACTCACGTGCTATAGAGATAATCCACCTCATTGAATACAAAGATCAACAGAAGTCCCAAAGGCAAGGACAATGTGTTGTTAAGTAAAACCATGGAAAACTCATTCAAGTTACCAGATTTTGTGACTTGTTTGGCTGTATCCATCACCCGACGAAGTGTTAACTGCAACACAGTAATTTTCATAACCAAAAATTATCAACATCTGCATATTGTTATTTGGTAATCCTTGCAACGTATATTATAAAAAATCATAGGATATATAAGACAGTCATAATATCTTATAAAGAGGAAGCCAAACAATCATCAACTCCATAGCAAAGAAAAGCCGAGATAAGAATATGGGTTACTCACAGAATATGATGCTGTCAGAAAGCAATTTATAATCTGCCATGTGTATCCAACAGCATTAAATGAAAGATCTGTTATCCCTCCTGAGATTGCTGATATGATCTGCATAGATAAAAACAAATTCACATCGTTTATTTTATCTATTTCACCATTCATTCTTGACTAGTTAAATTATGGAAACGTAAAGGGCACACGATAATAATTTGTATCATTAAATCAAAGTTTACATACCATCAAGAAAAGTGATGCCCACACTCTGTTATCATGGTGCTTGTTAAACAAATACATTTCACCGACTGCAGTTATCACATTGGTAAAATTCTTTAACACTGTGACCATGGCAACATTAATGTACCTCAGACTGCAAACAACATGGCTAATTTATCAGTCACATGTTTGTAAAAAAAGCAGTAAACTTATTCAGATAAGTTTAGCTTTAAGTCTATATAAAACAGGCTTGCTGCATAATAAAAATAAATTGCTAAAATAAAAATTTTAACAAAGATCATACCTAAACATGCTTGTAACTAACATGCCAACAAATATAAAGTTCACAGGCAACCAAAACTTTAATCAATCTCCATGTAAGTGGTTCTGTTGATATTACGCCGAGTATGCTCAAACTAGACACTATCAATACTGACACAAAGTTCTGCCAACATAAACAAAACGATTTGTCAGCAAAATACGACAAAATTTAAACACTAGTGTTATAATAATAATAATAATAATAATAATAATAATAATAATAATAATAATAATAATAATCCAATCAGTTGAAAGAAAAAACAGATGAAGTAGACCTGGTAGAGCATCAAAGATATCCCAGCATTAAAATCATAGCTAGAGAGGACATACTTGTTGACCAATATCATGCTACATGATGAAAGACAATAAGCAAGGCCCGATAACAGCGCCTGATTGCTGACTTTTATCCTACTTGTTTTTGAACTCCTTTCTCTATCTTTATCAAACCTTCCACTCTCCACATCCGCCTCATTATCGCCAACATTTTTTCATTGTAAAAACTCACCTCTACAAATACAAAACTACTATATCATTTTCAGCACATTATTATTATTTCCACATCACTGAACCATTTAGTATTGATCAATTAGTGACCATTTAAAGCGATTCTCGAGTTCTAATCAAAAAATAAGTTCATTTATCCATCCAATTAATATAAACACATAATATAATTTTCAAATCCACAAACAAAACCTAATCAACAATTCATTGCCTGTTAATATGAACTCTAATTAACGAATTAACAGTTCGAATTACGCACAAAACTAGAATTCACTCAAATACAACAAAAAAAAACTCATAATAATGTTTCAATCCAAAAAAACAAAAAAAAAAAAAAAAAAAAAAACCTCATAATAATGCACTCAAAAAAAAAAAAAAAAAAAAAACCCTCACAATAATGTTTCAGTCCCAAATACACAACAAATCTACCAATACCCATTAGCCAAAAAACTAAACAAAAAGACAATTACATGTTCTTAAACACAAAACGATTAGCTGCAAGATCAGTACGGTATAACAAAAGTAAAGTAACAAAATAAGGAGAAGAAATAAAGGGAACGTACTAATAACAAGTGTTAAGAAAAGTAAAGGAAAAACATTGACAAAACAGATTCTTCGTCTGTTCTTGAACTTATCGTCTGAAAAAAAAGTCAACGATTATGGTGGCGATCGGCGGTGTTCGGTGGTCGGAGGCGGTTGCCGGTGGTGTTGATTTCCGATTGGTGTTGCCGGATTTGAGGAATTATTCAGACCAATAACATATGCTAATATTTTGGGAAGGAATTGATGAGAATTTAAACTGATGTGTGTTTTAGGCTGGATGGGGTCAGGTTACGACTGGTGAGACGATTAGTTGGACCAACGCATATATTGTTTCTTTCTTGACTCTTGAGTTAAAAATTTGCACTATATTTAGGGTAAGAGTAATAACTATGGCTTTGCAAACAAACTGAACTTTTAGCGAAAGTTTATAAACCGTTTTGCGAGAAGTTTGATTGTGTTCGTTCGTTTAATAAAGAAACGAACACGAACAAAAAAATTCGTTCGTTTAGTTAAAAACGATGAACATGAACAGAGGCTGCGTTCGTTTATGTTCGTGAACATTCGGTAACGTGTTCGTTTATGTTCATTTGTGTTGATAGTTTATTAGGGTTTTTAATTTTTATATTTTTTATTCTTATATAATTTTATTTATTTTATCCAAATAAATAATATTTGTGAAGTAAATATATGATTACATGAGATTAATAAACATACTTTGAGTATCCAAGTTCATTATATTTCACGTTCCAGTGCTGATGCCCTTCACTTTCGATGCCCTCTACCATCCACATCCAATAGACACTACTTTATTATGTTTACCAATATTAATGTTAAGTACTAAGTATGTCTGGATAATTAAGTTATATTTTGTGTGGATTTAACTAATGTCTTATTCGAAAGTTAATATATGTCCGTTTGTGTTTGTTTCTGTTCATGAACACCTATTTGAATTCGTTTCGCGGTATCTAATAAGTTCTACCTACTATTGGATTTGAACCAATGACTCCTGCCGTATGAAAGCAATACTCTAACCGCTGAGTTAAGTAAGTCATTTATCTTAACAAAGAAAACCAAAAGGGACGCCTCCGGTCAATGGATTATAAATATCATATTACTTAGAAGCAATACCGATCAATACGATCTTGGATCATGGATAGTCATCTTGAGAATATTCATCTTGACAAGAAATTATCTACATAATAAAATATGTATTACAAGCACTAAGGGCTTTAGCTCAGTTGGTAAAGCACCTCGTTTACACGCACGCCGATGTTTTTCAGGGGAGTGCATCATGTAATAAAAAAAAGTGATCTTATTGAGAAATTGATGTCTTACTCCATAAGTTTGAGGGAAGAAGAGAACAATAGCCTGACAAGGGTTCGGTCTGATTTAGGTGCCTAGTTAGGTGCCAAACAAACCCCATCATTGATTTGATATATTGATAAGGTGAATACCGGTCTATTTAATACTAGGCTAAGTATCAGGGCCTCAAAAAAATCTCTTTTGGTCCTATGAACTTTAAGGTGTATGAAGTTATAAAAAATACTAACCCTAAAAGCTTAACTAAACCAAAAAACTAAACCCTAAAGCTAACCGAACATTTACTACACATGTGCATTAAAATTCGCATTAAATAATCCCAGAAATCTTCCAGGATATAATCTAGTATTAAATAATAGTGGTATATCATAATTTTAATGTTTCTCTCTCATATTACTTAAAATCATTTTTTTATTTTTCTCTCATATTAGTAAAAACATTAAATTATAACTTTTCATGAGAGAACTACACAATTAGTCCTTGTGGTTTACCCTTAGTTTCACCTTTGAGTATTAAGGTTTAAAAGTTTCGTGTTAAGGTGTTAAGTTTAGTTTTTGTAACATAATAAGGTATTAACACTAACGGGGGTTAATATTTAACTGAGTTTACCCTCACGTGACAAATGATAAACCACAAGGACCAAATGTGAAACTTAAGTGGGGCCCATCACCAACCTTAAAGGTGAAACTAATGGTAAAACCACAAGGACTAATTGTGTAGCTCTCTGTAATATTTAAAAACTTTAGTGGGACCAACCACCCACCTCCTTCTTCACCTTCACCCACCACTATCTTCACCTTTCACTACCACAATCAACCACCATCTCCTCCACCTTCACCATAACCAACCTGTCACCTCATTAGTGTAATTAAACACAAAATTAGCGTAAATTGTTAATCAGTTTGTTAAATGAACAATACTCATATCAAATCTTTAAATAAAAGTTAAAGTTTAAGAACATAAAAAAACAAAGTAGAACAGAGCACAAGGAAAAAAAAAATGTTTAATTTAATCACAAATATGAACAAAAGCTCAAAAAGATTCGGTCACATGATTCAATAAACAAAACCTACATCAAATCTTCTAAAAAATGGTCAAAAGTCAATAACATGAGAAAGCAGAGTGAAAACAGAACAAAACGGAGGACATGAAAAAAATGGTTAGTTTAATCAGTACAGAGATAAAAGTTTAAAAAGATTTAATCAATCGAATGAGTAAGCATAACCTACATCAAATCTGTAAAAAAAACAAGATCCAACGATGTTTAGACAAAAACGAATGTCACGAATGAAGAAATGAACAAAACAGAGGATAACAAAAATGGTGGATTACAGAAGACAGAGAGGAAACAGGGAAGTGGGTGATCAAAGAGATGACAAAGAATGATGGGTTAGGATTTAATTTAATGAATGGTATCTCCAAACACACACTAATCTAATAATGAACTTTGGTTTTGCGTTTTCCCTTGCAAACAAGCAAAGAATAATATGTATTTGGGTGAAAGGTGGGGGAGATGGTGGTAGTGAAAGGTGGAGATGGTGGTGGATGAAGGTGAAGAACGAGGTGGGTGGTGGGTCTCACTAAAGTTTTTAAATATTAGAGAGAACTACACAATTAGTCCTTGTGGTTTACCATTATTTTCACCTTTGAGATTGGTGGTGGGTCCCACTTAAGTTTCACCTTTGGTCCTTGTGGTTTACCATTTGTCACGTGATGATAAACTCAGTTTAAATATTAACCCCCGTTATTGTTAATACCATATTATGTTACAAAAACTAAACTTAACACCTTAACATGAAACTTTTAAACCTTAATACTCAAATGTGAAACTAATGGTAAACCACAAGGACTAATTGTGTAGTTCTCTCAACTTTTCATTTTCTCTCTTGTTTATTTTTTCTCAACTATTTATTTTCTTTTTTCGTTTATTAGTAACAATTTAATTTATAATTTAACACTCGTATTATACACAGGTTTATAACCTATACAATAAAGAAAAAACATAGTAAAATGATTGGTTGATGCACATGTGGAACCTTCTCATAAGTTGTTCAAGAGTGTTATATGTGGTTAAGGCCTCCCTATATGATGACCCCTTGGTACATTGGTGTAATGGCTATGTGGCTTGATGCCGATAGTTTGGAGTCTGATTATGGTTTGACATAATTTATTTATTAGTACTTTCTATTTTTCAAGCTAAAGTACAGAATTAGTAGAATGCGTAAGCACTTGCAGCATATGTAACGAGAGGAAAGAAAAAAGGTTAAAGAAAGCGTTTTATGTATCTCAATTTTTTTTTTTTTTTGAAGGTATAGATCAATTGGAAACCCACTAACTACTTCAACCCTTTTTAATGGGAGTAGCCACTCGAGTTCGAATGAGGGGGAGTACGCATTGGCAGAGCCTTGCCTCTACCTCTGTAAGGGAGAATAAAATATTGCCCATAGCCAGGCTCGAACTCAGAACCTCAAGGCAGGAACCCAAAGGGAAAACCTTCTCACCTCCCCACAAACCAATTAGTCTGTAGATCATTAGTATGTGTCGCATTTATATATTTCAAAAATCCCTCTATTTATAGGGGAATTGGATTTAATAACCCAAACTATTCGAAATTTGCCACTGGCACCCCCAACTAAAAAATTAGTCATATATAACCTGAATATTGACTTATTGGAATCTAGCACCCAACTAACTGACGCCGTTAGTTGGGTTGCTGACGTGGCATTATGGTGGGGGCCCTCATTTAAACCAGTCACATGCTGATGTGTTAATACCCATTGAAACAAAAATCCTAAAATAAAAAATAAATCCACATCATCATCATCTACTCATCACTTTTCTCTGAACATTAATCTAACCTAATTTTCAAATTGGATGAACCCTAAATAAAATCTGATAACCTCTCCTCTGCAACCAACAACCACCGTACCTCTCGAACCAAGAACCAAGATTTATCAATCGTCGGAAAGAACAGATATATAGATCTGATATGAACACCCAAAAATCGGACCTATGAAATCGAGAGCCGTGCGTCCATTGGTCACTCCATGGTGGTGGTGGTGGTGAGGAGAAGTGACGACGACAGAGTAGTGACCAGAGATGAGGTCCATTCCGTCGATACGTCGTTCAATGCAGAGACCAAAGATGGGCCTTTGGATATTGGGAACTAATCTGCACACTATTGTTTCTTGGATTATTATTATTGAAGTATTTAATTGTAAGAAGATGGGTTGGTTTAGAAGATAAACCGACGGAGAGCGGTGGTAGCCACAGCCTGAAACCACCAAGAGGCACAGCAAGGTGGACGGGGTTGGGTCAGTGGTCGCATGTGGTGGGTGAAGGAGATGGTGCAGGGATGGTGGTTGTGAAGGAGATGGTGTGGTTGGTGAAGGAGATGGGTTTGTAATGAAGGTGGGTTACAATAACAGATCTGGTTTTTTTTTTAGTGAAATGCACACTTGGATGATGAGGTGGAATTTTTTTTTTGTATTAAATACACATGTGGATTGACACGTCAGCATGTCACGTCAGCAACCCAACTAACGGCGTCAGTTAGTTGGGTGCTAGATTCCAATAAGTCAATTTTTTAGTTGGGGTGCCAGTGACCAATTTCGAATAGTTTGGGTTATTAAAATCTAATTCCCCTCTATTTATATATACTTACTTCACAAGAATTATATTTTTTTTAAATGCCAACAAAGTCGTCACTGGCTCCCTTGAGAGTCCCTGTATGACGAATTCATGATACCCATGGAGCACCTGGTCCTCCCAGCCACATACCACTCCACCAAAAAGTGGGGATAAACGAATTATATTTACGTATATTTCTACGACAATCTTCTAATAGCACAATTGTTGGTAACTTTTACAACTTATAATATATTACTAATTTACTGTGAAAAGGCTGACTTTTTACCAACATAGATATCTTTAAAATAAATCAATTTAGGACTGATAAAGAATAAAATGTAATCATTTAGAACTAGATGGAATCTTAATAATAGAACTCAAACAAATAACATGATTGGACAAGTAGAAAGAAAACTAAAAAGATTATTATAAATTGGTCAACGATTGACACCTTCTGGGGATGTGGAGTTTCATCAAACACGGTCCTTTTTTTAATCTCCAAATGCCTAACCAACTAAACTAATTCGGTACCTCAACATAACATGTCAACTTGCATAAAAGGTCATGTTCCCTTTCGTTTCGTTTCATTTCATTTCATTTATGTTACTTTCAATATTTGTCACGAGTCTTCTTTTAACTTATCAACTTACGAATTCGTTTAAGAAAATTAATGCTTAAAACATGGCTTATTACTATCGGTATTTTGACAACAGGACCAAATGATCTCACCGGTTACCCACTCAAGAAATTACCCAGGTTTGAACCGGACAAAATCATGAACATAAAGGCAAAAATGGTCAAATTAGAGGAACACTAGGTGTTGTCACATACTTTTGTTATCCTAAGCAAAATAGTTGAAGAAAGACCAGTTATAGTTAATTAGACGAACACCAGGGTTTATGAATGTATGTTCAACATCCGATTGAAAACCGATCGGTTGTCACCTACTTTTGTTAAACCAAATGAACCAGTAAGTCATATATGATGTATGTTTAACAACCGATCAAAACATTAAACGTTTCTTTTTTATTCTTTTTCAAATGTTTATATGTTATTGTCAGGCATTATACACATTACTATTTGTCATGTGTATCCAAATTTCAAATATTGCGTTTACCAAGCCACCCCTCACACATTTAGGCACCACTCCACTATTGAGAAGTTGGGGGCTGAATGCATTTCATCACGGTTCACACGAGCCACACCCATTGTTGTGCTTTAAATCCATTTCTAATTCTAACTAATCTCTCATTATTGAGTTTAATATTAATTCTTTTAGCTTATTGTAATTAAGAAATGCACAATAGCAAACATTTGCTGGTTAGTGGATGCTAACTTTTTTTGTATATATGTACTATTGTACTTTAACCTATAATACTGAGGAGTTAATCATGTAAATAGTACATATTAACACAAAAGGGTTAAATGAATAAATCATATATTGAAAATATACTAACATTTTCAGTAAGTAAATCCATAAACCCTTTTTTTGAGTTTTTCAGTAAGTAAATCCATAAACCCTTTTTTTGAGTTTTATAATTCGAGAATTTAAAACTTAAAATTTAACGACTTTAGTTACATGCCAATGACCTCCAGCTCAGCTGGGGAGAGGTGGGAGGGTTTACCTCTTCGGAGGGTTCCCGCTCGGGCATGGTTTGAGTTCGAATCCTGCACACCACGAAAAAATTCCCTGTAACGGTTTGAGATAACTTCAAAGTGGACACCGGTGCGTGGGTAGTGATTCGAACTCGGGTCGTGGGTTGTCTGTCGATTGGTTTCACCGCTGAAGTACACCTTCCAAAAAAAAAAAACGATTTAGTTACATGTGCAGTCGGTTTAAGTTTATAGTTATTTCAATATTTGTTAAATAGAATCCAGTTATAGTTAATTAGTTATGAGTTATAACTTTTATCTAGTCCCGATATATGAATAATGTAACATGTAATTGTAGTTTATTATTTTCTAGAAATATACAATAAAACCGAACATTTTTCCTCTTTAATTTGAGTATAAAAATTGTTATATATTTAAAAAAAAAAATTAAATAAAATAATATAGTTTAACCTCACCCCCATCCAGTGCGCTTTATGTTTACCCGCCATAACAGTGTGTCAGATTTATGTTACGCGTTGTCTAGATTTTACATTCCATTTAACACATTTACCCATTCATTAGTTCAAGTTGATACATATTTTTGTTGCTTATCATGATTCTCAGGCTTTCGACTATTTTCAACATAATCAAACTCTATATTTAATAAAATCAAAGAATTTGATCATTTTTTTTCAGACGGCTAGAATCACAGTTAGACCTTGGCCTTTTATCATCCAAACCCGAGCAGAAATACGGTGGTTGGCACTTTTTAGCCCCCAATTAATACTCATATGGTAGTTTATCATCATCTTTACAATATATTGTCCATTATTTATTAATTGTTGGTTATCTATACTACTTACTATATATAGATTCTGGGTAGGTAAGATAGTAATTTCATTTATTTTAAGACACATAAAAACATTGTTTTTGTATTTAGTGTTAATGCATAAATAATTTTCCACTTACAATATTATCTCTCTACATTTTAACATTTGTACCTGCTAGGAGTTTTAATTTTGACAAGGAATTTGAAAATCCCAACGTTGATATTATTGGGCAAGGGAATGTAGTCCATAAAAGAAAGAAAAAAATCTTTGTTGGGCTCAATTAACAAGCCCAACCCAGCCTACTCAACCAGCTTAGAAAAAACTAAAGTGGGAAAGAAGCCCAAAGGGGATGGCACTGCAGTTCTTTTGGATCAGAGGGAGGATATTGGGCCGGCCCACCAGAATTACGAAGACGATGCTGAAGAAGACGTTAATACAAGACGCCTGGACCTGAACTCCAACCCAGGTGACTTTTTAACACACGCAGAGGAGGTTTCCACGACAATTATTATGGGGGAACAACTTGGAGCTGAGTTGGGAAATGCCACAGACTTAATTGTTCAATCGTTGTCTTTTGAAGGAGTACAAGAAGGTAACAAATGAATTGTCTATCCATTAACATCCGAGGGATTGGGGTTGGTGGTAAACCGGGGATGGATTAAGAAAATAAAAAACGAGCATGGTATTGGTTTATTGGAATGCAAGAAACAATGACATGTAACATTCATCGAATACGGTGGCGAATTTTGGGGGTGGTGCGGGGTATGAGTTTGATTATGTGAATTCCATTGGTAATTCGGGAGGTTTGATTAGCATTTGGGATCCAAAAATTTTCGTGAAAGAGTTGGTTAATAAAGATAACAATTTCTTACACGTTGCGGGATCGGTTTTGGCTGGATCTATCAAATTAACATTGTTAATGTTTATGCCCCGCAAACAAATGTGGAAAAACGAGGGTAGTGGATGAAACTTTATAATCTTATGCAATCTTTTGATGGGTGGTGGATCATGATGGGCGATTATAATGTCGTTCGGGATCGGGATGAAAAGAAAAACTCTAAGTTTGACTTAGCTAGTTCGAAAGACTTTAACAACTTTATTGATGAAGCGGGTTTGCGAGAGTACAATTTAAAAGGGATGAAATACACTTATATGTCTTATAAGAAGGGTTCTTGTACTTGGAGCAGAATCGATAGAATTTTGATGTGCGCAAATGTTTTTAACCGATG
>JAUTDX010005348.1:0-21074 GCA_030844895.1 Ambrosia x helenae | reverse complement strand
TGCAACATAGATTGTGCACTAGGGACATCCTCAGAATATTATTGCTATAAGCATTTCTTAAACTCTTATTAGGGTATTTTGAAGATCGGTTGCTGAACCAGAAATGAAGGTAAACTTCTATAACCTATATGTTTCATTATATTCTATATTTGTTACTCAATAACATTGCAGGATGATAAAGAATGATAAAGAACACAAGGATATAAAGTCAAAAGATTATCAGTTTTATTTATTAAGGATGTCAACCCCTAGCTTCAACCAAAACCAGGACCCATCCGCCAAGGGAAAACCAGGACCCATCCACCAAGGGTTAACATCTAAGGTCAGGTAAGGGAAGATTGGGGCTTCGTCTTTGTACAAAAAAATGGTGGGATGGATCTCCAAAAGCTGGAAATCGATCCAAGACACACACACACACACATACTAGAAACACACACTTCACAACAACTCAAGAATCAAGCTGATTCAAGGCCAAATTGAAGGGGTTTTTGCTTGCATTAGCCCTAAAATGGGTCATCTGGGCCTAACAAACATCTAGGTCACATTTAATTGGTTTGATTGTTGATTTTGTTCATGTATGATTGAGTGATAATCATGGATTTTTCTAAAAACATGAATGCAAGAGCTTGTAGTGGTTACTCTTGTTGATTTTTCTAATACATGATAAATTGTATATGTTTAGCAAATACTTTTGTGATGAAAGATTCATAAGAATCCATATTTTAGAAGGATAGAGTTCTTGATAATTTGGTAGAAATTGCCCTAAAGAATTAGAAAAGAACATTTAAGCTATACTTGAGATTGAAAACATTGACTTGAATATTTAAGGGTATATACTATGGATGTGTAAATTGAGATTAAAATGGATCAATGAAGTCTTTATATTATCTAAATGACTTTGGTTAAAAGGCGCCTACCAAGTGTTTGAGGAAACGCCTCAATGAAACCCAATTTCGTTTGGGTCTATATTCCTTTTGGTGAAACTTGCTTGAATATGTAAAATTTCACTTATAAGCAAGTATCTACATATAAGTGTGAATTACTCAATCTAGGTGCAAGGCTTGAGTCTTCGGGGAGCCACTCGGGTAAGGATTTGAAGCAAAAAGGGCACGAGTAAGGTAAGTCATCACCATCACTTTTATATATATATATGTGTGTGTGTGTTGTGTCTATATGCATACCTTGAATCCATATCCAAGGGGAGTGTCGTAGGAGTTGAAATGCTATTGTGATTTCCAAGTGGCATATAATTTATAAGTGAATTTCTATCACAAGTCATACAGACCGGGCAAGTATGACCGAGAGAAAGTGGCACATGTGGCCATGGACACGAGACATTGCCATAACGGTGTAGTGACTTGAATGGATGCACACCTTGTCAAGTCAAGGCTTGATTTGTAGTGTGGAAGACTCAGGACAAATTTGGGAATCGCAAGAGGTTATCTTAACAAGGATTAGAAATATATATCCAATATGCAATAGTTAGACAATCAAACTCATTCTTTGTTGACACTAGCATGTTAGTATGCATACATTACAAGAGAATGGGTCAAAGAAACAAAATTGATAAGTTCTTGAAATCTTAGAATTTCCCCAAAATTTATTCTTGGTTGTTCCTTATCAAG
This sequence comes from Ambrosia x helenae, assembly GCA_030844895.1. Classification (NCBI taxonomy): domain Eukaryota; kingdom Viridiplantae; phylum Streptophyta; class Magnoliopsida; order Asterales; family Asteraceae; genus Ambrosia; species Ambrosia x helenae. The sequence continues at coordinate 19,449 of JAUTDX010005348.1, read as the reverse complement.
TCAAGGGTCAAAAGGAGCATAAAACCCCTTAAGAAATGCGTTAAAAACTGGCAAAAAAGCAAAATTTACGAGTCATATCTGATACCGGCGTCCCAGACGCCAGTTGGGCGTCGCAGATGCTGGTCCCAGCGTCCCAAACGCTGGTCTGGACGCTGGCTACTGTTTTTCTTGTTTTAGTTATTTTTGAATTCTAATCAATCCTATTATCGATTAACGGGTTCCTTGGCCTTGTTTAAACCCTAGGTACAATAGGCATGGATAGTGGATGATGATCATGCCATGACATAAGAACCGAACGCACAAGACTTGTCCGCTTCCACAACTTTTTGAACATCATCTTATGAAACTTGGTTTTTGGAATGCGTTATCGTATATAATTTTTAGTAATACCTAACCATGCGTATGTTTTGAAATACAAGGCTTATGTACTAAACAATATCAAACTTCTTAATCATGTAATGCTTGTTCTAAAAACTTTCCAAATCAAGTCTGTTCCACATAAACTACTCTATAATCCCTTGTCTATCGGGTAGGGTATTACAAGTGGTAATCAGAGCACAAGGTTGAATAAAGTATGCGTTTGGTTCGGGCTTGATCATCAATCCAGTAAGGAAGTTGTTTCCAAGGTTATCTTAATCTAGTAAAAAAAATGAATGATATACATTATGATTGAACACGAGTTAATCAGGAACAAACTCGGGGATAGTGCATTAAGCAGTAAGATCCAGAAACACACCAATTAAACGGTCATGGTGAGCTAAGGCTTAGTCGAACCAAAAATTGGGAATCCACGATCACATCATTATATGGTACAATCGAATGAATCCAATCGAAATGTTCTCTAACTCATGGTTAATCTTTCAGCACAAGATGTCTGATGATTCCACATCTAGTGGACAAACTCCCATCACACGGGAGGAGATCAAGGAAGTCGTTTCCAAGGTGACAGAGACGACTATACAAAATGTTATGCCAGGTTTTCTAAACGAGCTACAAACAACACTTCTCGCAATCATCGAGAGAAGTGTAATGAAATCAAGGAGAATATTCTCCTGGAAGACATCCGTAGCAAAGCCCGGAAATCTTGCCTATATAATAAAATTTATGGCATGTAAGCCCCGAACTTACGAAGGGGAGGTAAACCCAGTGGAATGCCAACGGTGGCTTTCCGAGATGGAAGACATATTCAAAAGGACGGGTTGTGATGCGGAAGACCGCGTGGCATACGCCACGGGTCAATTAAGAGACTTAACCAAGAATTGGCGGGATGTAAAAAAGAGCGGTCCAAGCTCAGAAGCCCTGCTGGCCATGACTTGGGGGAATTTAAAGTTCCATTCCTACATCATAGCCCCAAAGCGGCTGTGAATCAAATCAAAGAGGAGTTTACAAGACTTCGACATCAGGGTGAAACGATTGACAAGATCACCAGGATCTTTTTAGTCAAACTGAAGTTTTGTGGTGATTTGGCTCAAATCGAAGAGCAAAAGATCTATTACTATCACAAACATGCTCGGGGCCGAGTTTAGGGAATTCATGACTCCCTCAAAGTATGAAACCTTAACCGACATAATTAACGCGGCCCGCGAGCGAGAGATGGAGCTCAAAAGCAAATTGACGAGGTGAAAGAAGGGTGGCGGATCCGAATCTGGTCCCAAACAAAAAGTAGAAAGTTGGTGAATCCCGTGAAAAGGGGAATGCCAAGGGCAGGTCACACAGTGCGTGTAAGATATGTGGGAGAGGCCACAAAGGGGAATGTTATTTCAAAAACAAACCCTGCTCAATCTGTAAGAAGACAGGCCACATCGTGGGCAATTGCCTCGCTAAAGCAGATGTGTGTTTCAAATGTTACAAATTGGGACACAAAAGTTCTGAGTGCACTGAACCCGCAAAATCAAGTGGCAAAAGCGAAAGTGCAAACGAGACATCCAGAGCTCAGGCAAGTTCATTCAATATCACCGCCGAGGAGACAAAAGTAGACCTGAATGTGGTCACAGGTACATTTCTTGTAAATTCTATATACTTGTAAAGGTGCTATTTGATACGGGTGCAAAAAAATTCTTTCGTCTCGCACGAACTTATTCGACACCCATCATTCATACTAGAAAAACTACCTATTCCACTCGAAGTAGAAGTAGGTAATAATAAACACTTTGTTGTTTTTGATGTATGCCAAGGCTACAAAATCGTTATAAACGGGGAGGAGTTTCCCATAGATCTGGTGCCTATGAAGATGGGTGAGATTGGGTTCGTGATTGGGATGAATTGGCTATGCACACATCATGCCAATGTTGACTGTCACCGCAAATAATACAAGTTGTATCACCGAGCGGTGAGCAGGTCAAACTACATGGGGAGACAAGTTGCAACCCTATTATATGCTCAATACTTGAAGCCAAGAAGCTTATGCAACACAGGTGTAAAGCTTATCTAGCTCAAGTGACTGACACTCGAAGTGAAGTCATACAAATTCAAGACGTACCAGTGGTACGTGAATTTCCCGATGTGTTCCCCGATGACTTGACGGGTGTTCCACCCAAGCGGGAAATCGAGTTCGTAATCAAGCTAATCATGGGAGCCAAACCGGTAGCTAAGGCACCATACCTCCTAGCACCTTTGGAGCTCCAAGAATTAAAGACGCAATTGCAAGTCCTACTTAACAAAGGCTTTATTCGACCGAGTGTATCCCAATGGGGGGTGCACCGGTGCAATTCGTAAAGAAGAAGGACGGCAGTCTTCGAATGTGTATCGACTATCGAGAGCTAAACAAGCTCATGGTAAAGAACACATACCCACTCCCACGCATTGACGATCTGTTTGATCAACTTCAAGGCGTGTGTTGGTTCTCCAAGATTGACTTAAGATCGGGGTACCACCAGGTAAAAGTAAAAGAGGCCGATGTGCCCAAAATGACGTTTCGAACGCGATATGGACACTACGAATTCCTGGTGATGTCTTTCGGTCTGACGAATGCCCCGTAACATTCATGGATTTAATGAATCGGGTTTGCAAACCTATGCTTGATAAGTCAGTGATTGTATTCATCGACGACATCCTCATCTACTCCAAAAGTGAAACCGAACATTCTTGCCATTTATGCGAAGTAATCTCCACCTTGAGGAGGGAGAAACTCTATGCCAAGTTCTCGAAGTGTGTGTTCTGGCTTCGAGAAGTCCAATTCCTTGGACTGGTGATTAGTAACAAAGGGGTATTGGTGGATCCAGCAAAAGTAGAAGCCGTATCCAAATGGAATCCACCAAAGAACCCATCCGAGATCCGAAGCCTTTTAGGACTCGCAGGTTATTATCACAGATTGATCCAAGATTTTTCTAAAATCGCCGCCCCATTGACCAAATTGACCAGAAAGGAAGAAAGGTTCATATGGGGAGAAGAACAAGACAAAGCTTTTAACCTCCTAAAGGAGAAACTCACACATGCTCCTGTGCTCACTTTACCAGAAGGCACGGAAGACATGGGGGTTTATTCCGACGCGTCGTCTCTTGGATTCGGGTGCGTACTCATGCAACGAGACAAAGTTATAGCATATGCCTCCAGGCAACTGAAAGCTCACAAAACTAAATATCCAACTCATGATCTTGAGTTAGCCGCGATTGTGTTTGCACTCAAGATTTGGAGGCATTACCTATACGGGGTAAAAATCACGATTTTCACGGACCACAAGAGCCTTAAGTACTTCTTTGACCAAAAGGAGTTAAATATGAGGTAAAGGCGTTGATTAGAAACACCAAAAGACTATGATTGCGAAATTTGTTACCATCCAGGTAAAGCAAACAGGGTGGCCGACGCCTTAAGCCGAAAGGAGGACCATACTCCTATCCAGGTAAGGGCTATGCAACTTGTAATCACCTCGGGCCTCATCGATCGAATTCGGGAGGCCCAAATTGAAGCCTTAAAAGAGGAGAACTGGAAGAAAGAGAGAATCAAAGGTCAAGTTGATGACCTTGAAGAAGATAAACCACGGTTGAAGACTCGACTTGGTAGAATTTGTGTACCTAATTCTTGTGATGCTAAAACCCTATTATTAAATGAAGCGCATAAATCCCGGTTTTTGATTCATCCCGGGATACAAAAATGTATATAGACTTGAAGAAAAACTATTGGTGGCCAGGAATGAAACGAGAAGTGGCAAAGTATGTTGAGAGGTGTGTGACTTGTTTACAAGTCAAGGTAGAGCACCAAAAGCCGTACGGGAAACTCCAACCATTGGAAATACCTATGTGGAAATGGGAGCACATCACCATGGATCTATTGACTAAGTTGCCCAAGACGCCTACGTGTTTCGATACAATATGGGTGGTGGATCGGCTAACAAAAACCGCACATTTCATACCGATACGCGAAACTTACACATCCGAGAAGATGGCGGATGTATTTCTAAATGAAAGAATCGCTCGTCACGGGGTACCCGTGACAAACATTTCGGATCGACATCCACGATTCACTTCGGGCTATTGGCATGATTTTCAAACACAATTGGGTGCAAAAGTATTTCTTAGCACCGCATTCCATCCACAAACCGATGGGCAAAGCGAAAGGAAGATCCAAACTCTAGAAGACATGCTTCAGGCATGCATTATTGATTTTTGAGGTAGTTGGGACACGTTATCTTCCATTGGTAGAGTTCTCGTACAACAACAGCTATCACGTGAGCATAGGTATGCCACCGTTTAAATCCCTCTATGGTCGAAAATGCCGAACCCCGGTAAGTTGGAGGGAGGTGGGTCCTCGTGAGCTTGCTTACAAAGATGTGGTCAAGGCCGAGAAATGAAAAGATAGATATTATCCGCGAACACCTTAAAGCCGCTCAAGATCGTCAGAAATCATACGCGGATAAAAGGCGTAGACCGATTGAATTCCAACTAGGAGACCTTGTCATGCTAAAGGTCTCCCCTTGGAAGGGAGTAACCCGGTTCAGAAAGAGGGGAAAGCTGGGTCCAAGGTTTATTAGGCCATTTAAAATCCTCGAACGAGTGGGATAGGTTGCCTACCGTTTAGAATTACCCGAAGAACTAAGTCGTATCCACAATACACTACATGTTTCACATCTCAGTAAATGCTTAGAGGATTAAGCAACATACATACCCATGGAAGAAATCGAAATCGATGAAAAGCTGAACTATGTGGCTCGACCCGTAGATATTATAGACCAAAATGTTTAGCAACTCAGAAATCGAAGCATTGACCGAGTAAAGGTCAAATGGGACCATAGAAAAGGTTCGGACACCACGTGGGAGTCCGAGGAGGAGATGAATCGACTCTATCCACACCTATTCGGTACGTTCCTAGTTTCGCGGATGAAACCCTCTTTAAGGGGGGTGGAGTTGTAACGCCCCAAAATCTCTTGTTTATTATCTATCTTGATTAAGCGAATAATAGGAAACTGCCGAACCCCGGTATGTTGGGGGGAGGTGGGTCCTCGTGAGCTTGCTTACAAATATGTGGTCAAGGCCGAGAATTAAAAGATTGATATTATCCGCGCACACCTTAAAGCCGCTCAAGATCGTCAAAATCTCTTGTTTAAATCCCTCAACGGTCGAAACTGCCGAACCCCGGTATGTTGGGGGGAGGTGGGTCCTCGTGAGCTTTCTTACAAAGATGTGGTCAAGGCAAAGAATTAAAAGATAGATATTATCCGCGCACACCTTAAAGCCGCTCAAGATCGTCAGAAATCATACGCGGATAAAAGGCGTAGACGATTGAATTCCAACCAGGAGATTACTAATATTCCCTCATCATGCTCGGTTAGTAAATTTCCTATTATTCGCTTGACAAGTCTCCAAAGTGAATATTAGTATACAAAAAATGGTGGGATGATCTCCAAAAGCTGGAAATCGATTCAGACACACACACATACACTAGAAACACACACTTCACAGCAACTCAAGAATCAAGCTGATTCAAGGCTAAATTGAAGGGGTTTTTGCTTGCATTAGCCCTAAAACGGGTCATCTGGGCCTAACAAACATCTAGGTAACATTTAATTGGTTTGATTGTTGATTTTGTTCATGTATGATTGAGTGATAATCATTGGTTTTTCTAAAAACATGAATTCAAGAGCTTATAGTGGTTACTCTTGTGTTAGAGGACCATAATACAAGATAAATTGTATGTGTTTAGCAAAATACTTGTGTGATGAAAGATTCATAAGAATCCATATTTTAGAAGTATGGAGTTCTTGATAATTTAGTAGCAATTGCCCTAAGAAATGGAAAGAACATTTAAGCTTAACTTGAGATTGAAAACCTTGACTTGAATGTTTAAGGGTATACTAATGGATGTGTAAATTGAGATAAAAATGGATCAATGAAGTCTTTAGATTATATAAATGACTTTGGTTAAAAGGCGCCTACCAAATGTTTGAGGAAACACCTTAATGAAAACCAATTTCGTTTGGGTCTATATTCTTTTGATGAAACTTGCTTGAATATGTAAAATTTCACTTATAAGCAAGTATTTAAATATAAGTGTGAATTACTCAATCTAGGTGCAAGGCTTGAGTCTTCGGGGAGCCACTCGGGTAAGGACTTGAAGCAAAAAGGGCACGAGTAAGGTAAGTCATCACCATGACTTTATATATATATATATATATATGTGTGTGTGTGTGTGTATATGCATACCTTGAATCCATATCAAGGGGAGTGTCGTAGGAGTTGAAATGCTATTGTGATTTCCAAGTGGCATATAATTCATAAGTGAATTTCTATCACAAGTCACATGGACCGGGCAAGTATGACCGAGCGAAGTGGTACATGTGACCATGGACACGAGGCATTGCCATAGTAGTGTAGTAACTTGAATGGATGCACACCTTGTCAAGTCAAGGCTTGATTTGTAGCGTGGAAGACTCAAGACAAATTTGGGAATCACAAGAGGTTATCTTAACTAGGATTAGAAATATATATATATATATATATATATATATCCAATATGCAATAGTTAGACAATCAAACTCATTCTTTGTTGATACTAGCATGTTAGTATGCATACATTACAAGAGAATTGGTCAAATAAATAAATTGATAAGTTCTTGAAATCTTAGAATTTCCCCAAAATTTATTCTTGGTTGTTCCTCATCAAGTCAGGGGTCAAAAGGAGCATAAAACCCCTTAAGAAATGCGTTAAAAAACTGGCCAAAAAGCAAAATTTACGAGTCGTATCTGATACCGGCGTCCCAGACGCTGCTCAGCTTCGGCCTTGGGCATCCAAGACGCTGGTCTGGACGCTAGCTGCTGTTTTTCTTGTTTTAGTTATTTTTGAATTCTAATCAATCCTATTATCGATTAACGGTTTCCTTGGCCTTGTTTAAACCCCAGGTACAATAGACATGGATAGTGGATGATGATCATGCCATGAAATAAGAATCGAACGCACAAGACTTGTCCGCTTCCGCAACTTTTTGAACATCATCTTATGAAACTTGATTTTTGGAATGCGTTATCATTATAATTTTTAGTAATACCTAGACCATGCGTATGTTTTGAAATACAAGGCTTATGTACTAAACAATATCAAACTTCTTAATCATGTAATGTTTGTTCTAAAAACTTTCCAAATCAAGTCTGTTCCACATAAACTACTCTATAATCCCTTGTCTATCAGGTAGGGTATTACAGTCTTGCAACTCAAGATCCCTCCACCCCAAATCTTCTATTGTTCAGCATGCATAAAAATATAAAATTGTTTAGATTGTTTACAAACAAGCTACTACAAAAACAACCACAAATTCTAAAAAAGTGGGCTCAGGCCTAGTTATCACATCCTTCATTGCCCACTGAAGCTTCCCCATCCTTAGCCACCTTGACCACATCCACCTCAGCCTCTGTTGCAACATCCTCAGGAGCTTTTATCTATAGAGAAGCAGGCTCATAGATGACCTCCTTTCCATCCAAGCTCTTTATCTTCTCCTGCCAAGCTAGGATGTCCTACTCATCCTAACTGACGTTAGGATCTTTAGCTTGGAGGGCAATTTTAACCCTGGCTTGAAGGACAGAAATGGTGGCAGACTTCATGAGCTCCCGCCTGTACTCCTCCAACTCCTTCTCATGCCCCTCAGAGACTTTGGCTTTCTCAGCCTTCACCTTCTTCAGCTCTGCCTCAGTCTTGGATAGCTTTTCTTCAAGATGTTTCACTCTTAAAAGGGAAATCCTTCTGTTATCCTCTAAAGCTATCTTAGACTCTTGGAGTTCAGCAGCAGCCTCATCCAGGCATTTGAGCATATACTCATGGCCCTACAAAAAAATAAGGAAAACAGGTAAGTACATTGTCTTATATTTTATCCTGAAAATCCTAATGATATCTTCAAGATTACACTGTACCTGGAGAGTGAAGTGTGTGATCTTGGCCAAGACATCATGGGCTGAAAGGCCCTCAAAGGGAGAAGCATCCTGGTTTGAGGATGCCACAACAGTTTTCCTCTTCTAAGTAGATGTAGCCTTCGGCTTGGGAGGAGGACTAGTCATCCTAGAGCTGGATGGAGATGTGATCTTAGCAACCTTAGTGACATCCTGGCTATCTATGTCATCTAAGTCAAAGATTGGCTTCTTAGCTAAAGATGACAAAGAACAGAGTTAGCAACTATAGAATAACTAAAGCATCCTCAGGATGTAAAGGAAGACTTACCTGACATCTCAGTGGCTTGGCTGGTGGAGTAGCTTTCCTCTGCTTTAAAGGTCCTTGCTGCCTGAGGTAAGTTAGTGACCGCCTTAACTCTGATGAATGAATCGTTAAGAGGAGGAACAAGCTTGGTAAAAGAAGCACCTGTAACATAATAAAAATATTTTCAAAATGTTAGTGATATCCTCAGGATATAACTACAAAACTTTTTCATCCTAAAAATATTTACCACTTTTCAACCATGACATAGGGATGTCATCTCCATATGGAATTTTGACTTCCAAGACGTTTCTGACTTAATATCACAAAGAAAAATTTTGACCTCCAAGACCTTTCTAACTTAATGACATTGTACAAGAAAGGAGGATTTTTGTTAATAAGCTGAAGAACAAAACGGTTTGACCCATGTGTTTTTCAACTTATAAACATAAGACAGGTCCCCTATCTGTAGCTGGATGCCATGGTTCTCAATGATCTTATTACAGATCATCAAGATTTTCCACACCTCAGGCATAGCCTGAGCATATGCCATCCCTGTGACATCAAAGAACTCCTTGATGAAGTCAGGGAATGGACATTTCAGGCCAAGATGGAAAGACAGGTACAGGAAGCACACCTAGACTTAGGATGCAAAATCAGCCTTTACATGATGGTCATATGGCTGAAATACAGCTGATTCAGGGAAGGCCCCTGAGTTTTGCAAGTTCTGAATGTCCTTATCTGTGAAGGAACAAACTTCATTAGCAGGTTCTTTAAACAGATTTTTGAGGTATGAATTCCTTATGGACTCCAACACTTCTAGACGCCCTCGTAGACTTTTTGCTCATCCTGGAAATTTTGGTAAGAAAAGTTGAGGATTGATGAAAACAGAGAGAAAGAAGAAGGAAGTACCTTTTGTATAACCTTAATGTGGTTATAAAGGAAGGATTGAGATGTAAATATAGGCGATAAAAGATGATGTGTGTAACGGTCATCCCTAAATCATTGCCTAAAATATAGCCGTTATCAGCATGCCAGACGTCAAGTCAGGCCCATCAGATAAGATTTTAGAATTAAAAATATTATAACCGTTGAGATATTAACGGTAACATATTTTTGGGGATAATTGTTGGTGGTGAAATCCTCAAGATATTACTAAATTGTATTTATCCTTTGATATCCTCAGGATGCTAAAAGCAGAACAAGATTCAGGATGTAACTGTGTATCATCTTATGTACATCCTGAGGATGGACTAACGAATTATCTTAATGTTATGTAAATGCAGGTACACTTAAACAATATTAAGTCTTGTAACTCTTCCCTAACGGCTATATAATCCTACTCAAGCCAAAAGAGTTGAAGATGGAAGAAGAATACATGTGGAAGAAGTCTATTGCTAAAGAATAGGTCAAAATGTAACCGCTTGACATAAATGACAGACGAGAATCAAGAAAGCAGTTAATCCAACGTCTATATTGGTTAACTCCACTTCAAAGTCGACCTGAAATAGTCAAGAACACACTAAAGAAGACGAATTTCATGGGATTCTTATTTAATTACTTGTAACTATAAAACGGGGTGTGATGAACGAGATTAAGGCACTTGGCACTTAGCATTTAGCACTGCACACTTGATACACACTTTCCAACACCTGAACTTATACTTTCCATAAGCTCACACACACTACACTGAATTGTACTCACACTACAACAAAAATGGCTTTTAAGGACCTTTTGTGTGGGACGCCCGTAAAATAGGGTCCTAAAAACAATTTAATAGGACGAATGAACATTTGGGGTCCTTTTATAACATACGCTACCAAACCGGTGTCCTAAAAAGCTATTTAATAGGATAGATGATTATTTGGGGTCCTATTATCATATAACTTAATAAGACACTTAAAATGTAGATCCTAATAAATTAATTTATAAGACATTTAGTTGTTCGTGTCCCATTATGTGGTAATGTAATAGGACACTTGATAATTGGGGTCTTATTTTAACATAACTTAATAGGACACTTGACATGTGGGTTTTATAACTTTAACCTTTATAGGACGCTTAATCATTATGGTGTTATTATAATACACCGTAATAGAACACATAATATTTGAGTCATAAAACATCCATTATTTATAGGACGCTTATTCGCTAAAGTTTTATTATAACATAATTTAATAGGACACTTAACACTGGGTTTTATAACTTAACCTTCATAGGACGCTAAATCATAATGGTGTTATTATAATACACCGTAATACGACAAGTCATAAAACATCGGTTTTATAAGACGCTTATTTGATAGAGTTTTATTATATCAAAATTTAATAGGACACTTAATTTTTATAACTTTAAGCTTTATAGTCATTTTAGGCCTCTAGCTATCTATTTTATTTATTTTAGCTTTTAGATAGACACAAAGTACTCAACGCCCAAATAAAAAAAACCCTAATCGCCTCTTTATCTCTTCCCTTCGCTATTTCTCTCCTTCAGATTGACAATCGTTGCTCGAGTAGACTGTAAGCAGGTAGGTTATGATGTATTTAGTGTTGTTGTGAGTCCTAACTCTAAAAAGGTCAGTAATTGATTTTCAGTTTTTTTGGGATGAGTTGTTAGTATTTAGAGGTATGATTATTCATTATTTCATCATCACGATTTCTGAACCTATGTATTGTTGACGATTTTAGGGTTTTGACCACTCTAGATTGACGATTTTAGGGTATTTTTAGGATTGACGTGATTCTCTTTGGTAGCTTATCGAACAAGTATGATGATTTTACGGTTTTGACCACTCCATGTTTATTGTTATGGGTTTTGACATTCTATAAGTTTTTTTATCTATCTTTTTTTTTTGTAACAGATAGTATTCCAAGTTTGTGGATTTGGGTTTTTGGATTTTTCTTTGATGTGTATGCTCAAGATCTAATATCTGTGAATGAATTTTACGGGCATTCTTGAATAAAGTAATTATCACTCTTCAAAAATTATATTTTGAATTAATATTATTAGATAGTTACTTTTTTTGGATAGCACCCATATCATTAGAACAAGGTTTCATGCAGAGAGGGGATTAATCATTCATTGTTGACATTAGGTGAAAGGATGCTATAAGATACAATATTTTCCCCAAAACGTATTGGTATTGGATTGCTCTTGGGTCCTTGCTTGCATTTACAATTTCATTAATTCTATGCTTTACTCATCTCTGTTTCTATATAATATTTCATTTTTACATATTATTTGCTGATGAATAAGGATGCATAACAAAATTCTTTTGTAACTTTTAGGCTTGTAGCCCTGGGAAGGAGATAAACTGTTGTTTCAAAAGAAGAACAAAAGGACAAAGATGGGAAAAAAAAGAATGGTGAAAGTGTTGTCGTTAAACTTGAAGATTTTTTTTTTGGAGAATTCAGGCTCTCAAAAAAATTAAAGCCTGCAGCTTTCGAAACACGTCGCCTCTTGATCCGATGGTTACTTGTGAATTTTCAAATTCTATTACCAGCATGACATTTTTGGAGTGTTGGACTAATACGCTAATTATTGGTTGGAGTTGGGTTGTGGGTCGCTTGCAAGGCTGATAAACACCAGGTAATATTTTTTCATGTGTTCTTAGTACACATATTGAATATTGATCTATCAAATTTGGATTATGCAGTAGACTACCCATGATATTAATAATTATTAAATGTTATTTAGTGTGGGAAATCATTTAGTATGAAAGAGCAAAGTAACAAGTCGGTCTGGTTATTAAAAAAACTCTGTATGCCTAAAGTGTTTCTGATCAGTAGCTTATCGAACAACGTAGTATGCCTAAACTCTTTTTAGTAAATACTATATTAGCCAATCTTTTGCAAAGGGTTTTGTATTTTTGTTTTAAAGTTGTAAATATGGGTGAAGATGGAATCACCTATAAACTTTTTAGGTTATAGTTTCCATTAAAGAGGAGGTTTATATTGAAAAAGTTTTTTAAAAGCGCTCCGACTTTGTAGTTTGCTTAGGGCCTCAAAAAACGTTTGGGCCAATTCTGGTTTATGCCTTTATGTTCATGCATATACATTATACTTAAACCATCTTTTTCCATTCTTTGCATTTATGAAAAAATCATGATATATTATTTTGTCCATATTTGCTCAATTACACAAAAGACCGTTGATGAAGGACTGGCGTGGAGCCGTGGTGCTGCACAAAATTGTGATTCCATTAATATAGATTCATTCTCCAGGTAACATGCTTGATAAAGATCTAAAATTCAAATCTTTTCATTTCTCTTAGATTAAAAAGTGGTTGCATATAACCTATTTGCTAAAATGTCAAAAGTCACTCTCTGTTATGATATTACTGCCTTCTAATGAATGATATTAACTATAATTGTACCTTGGCCAAAGTTGAAGTTTATAGGTTACTTTGATTAATGGAATGGACCAGAATGGTGTGAGGTTAAAGTTCAAGTACCAATAAAAACAGATGAAAAGTTTGTGAGACCATATGGGTTATTTTCCACCATTCAAGATTGTATTGGTGCATCTATTGCATGATCTTGTCCTTTCATCTTGGTATATATTAGTTAAACTTGTGATATGAATAATTTTAATAATCTGGAAATTAATGCTTATACATGGATGGTTTATTTGTAGGTAGCCCGTGAGGATTGAGGACGCATGATGACTCAGGATTATTTGCTGCTTGTTTCTTTCATTGCTTTTAAATTTTTTTGTTAAATGTTACAAGACTTTATGTTGGATAATGCTATAACTTATTTATGTGTAGTGTTTTTGTTATGAATATGCTAGCTTATTTGAAATATAATAAAGTTTTTTTCTTTCATTAGTTGATGTTATATATATATAGTATATCATAAAATTGTGTGTGTGTGTATGTTTTAGAAAAACGTATCATATGACTTGTTATGACTTTCAAATATTGTCCTATTAAACTTGTTAGAGCATTGTAAAAGTGTTCGAATATGCTTTTCTTAGGACGCTATATTGTTTGTTCATTGACATATTATGCGACCATGAAATTGGTTTCATAATCTTATAGGAGATATTAGGTCCTTTTTTTGGGTACTAATGTTCCTATAATGTTACATCATAAGGGTCCTATAAATTATTTTTTTAGGACTCTTGTATGTGTATTAAAAGATTAAAACTAGGTAAGCACATGTTAAAACCTTGTAAAAGTGTCCTAATATGTTTTATTAGGAGTTTTTTTTGGGACACATTATGCGACCATAAAATTGGTTTCATAATCTTATTTGAGATATTAGGACGCTTTTTAAGTTTCGTGACTTATTACGACCCCCTTACATGAAACGCTTTTACCGTTGGTCCTATTAAATAAAAGGTCCTATAAAATAACATTTTAGGACGCTTTTGTGCGTACTAAAAACCCATTTTTGTTGTAGTGTCATAGTAGCTCGTTCATCCCATTTTCAAAGTTGTATTGTTTTTACCATATTAAATTAACAAAGGCAGGGGCTTAGACTCCTCCCGAGGTTTTGTGCTGACGATCATCACTGATCAAGGGTTTTCCTCGTACATCGAGTGTTGTTGTCTTGTTACATTTCATTTATATTTGTTTGTTATACCTTTGTGTCAGCAGTTACATCCTCAGGATATACATATCCATCCTGACCAATTTCTTTGTTATCCTTAACATAGTTGTCAATAATAGTTTCTTTGATATCCTGAAAGTAACATCCTTAAGATATAACTGATTTTCATACATTATACACATATTTAGCACTCTACCTCACATTTCTAATTTGGAATACAAAATTGTTTTTACTTAATAATTTTTTACCAAAACATTTTATTTTTATTTCGCTTATATTGTATGAAACTACGGTGAAAAAAAAATTAAACGGTACTCCTAATTTTTTTTTCTAGACCCACCACTGTCCGTTCGCACGTAAAGCGGCCAAGGGGAAACCTTTACCCGAAACTTTGCATTTTCTGTAAGCATCCCCATTTAATGTAAGGCATCGGTTACATGCATATTCTGAGCGTTTGAATCTTAGTTGAGATGCCATTTTTGGTTATGTTGAACGTCTCATTAAAACGTTAATGAGATGTCTCTTAAAATTTTTGCTTTGAATTGGTTTAGCCCTATATGTACCCCTTCGTTGCATCATGAAGGAAGTTTCTGGGTGGACCCTCTTTCAGGCAAGCCATCCCAATTCATGGGCTTAATTGTTAAGTTGGGCCTGCCGAATTGAGCCTAGGACAAGATATTCATCTCATTTAAAATCAAAATGCTTAACCATGGAAACCAAAATTCACATATATATTAGGCTAAGTTTAGTTGTTTTTCACATATATCAGGCTAAGTTTACTTGTTTGTACTATCCATTAACACAAACTATAACAAAAATAGGAAACAAACCTAAGAACATGTGGAACTCAAAAACCAAACCGATTGTTAAATCCGGCTTTGACCAATTTGATATTGGTTTGGTTTAACATAAAATATACTCAAAACAAGGAACCCAAAGAACATTTATAAGAAAATGTATGTGACATGTGATGTCTTAGAGCATTCACATCCCCTCGATCATATCTCACCCTATAAGTAAACAAAAAATCATACTTTTTAAATTTATCTCTCATTTTAAAAAATCTCCCACATCCCATTCACCAAACCTATCTCCATTTTCATTTTTTTTTATTATTTCTTTCTCCTTCTTCTATTTACAACCATAACTACTTACTAATTTGTCTTACTATACTTTTATTCTAAAATCAACTAGTGTGTTGCTCGGTCGTGCCTTGGTGTGGCAAAGGTTGTTGCGCCACTGGATGGCTGCTCTCGAGCGTTGTGCGCCTTGTGGTTTGGTCGCCTCTACACCGCACACACATTATTATTTCCACCAACTTTTTCATATCAAAACAACAACTAAACTCAATCAACATTAACCGCCTCATATTCAAACTCCACACAACAAACCATAGTTTTAAAACACACATTATTAGTTTCTTGTCTGCTGTCACATAGTCAAATGCAAATAGTTGGCCTCACTTCACAAAGTTAATGTGGTAGCCATAACTATTCTAGCATTTGTTTAAAAAGATTAATGTGGTACGGATCGAAAAAAACCAAGACCCGCACGCATCTGCTGTTGCTGCTTGTTGAAGCTGGACAATTTTGTCTAGGCTGCAGCGCGTGTGCGTCTCCTCTACTGCACCGGGTGTTGCCTCCTGCGCCGCCGCTGTTGCGCGCCTACCTCCTGTAGGCAAGTGAGAATAACTCCCTCCTCAAACTCACATTATTCCAAGATTTCAATCTATCCACACCTGTAGATCAATCATTTAACTTTAATACCAATAAAACCAAAAAAAAAAAAATTTCTTTCTCACATCATACAAACTATCAAAGAAAATTTCTTTCTCTCGATTACAAAATGGCTTTGCAATGGAATGATTTGTCTTCGTCCGACTCGTCCGAAGAAGACGAGTTGATTATGGAAGTGGGTAGGATAATGGTTGAGTACCTCATAGCACAGTCTCGAAGAAGAAGGAATCCGGTGCTAACCCGACAGCCGGCCCTTGACCGTGACAGAGAGGGAGCAAACGATACCTTGTACCGTCACTACTTCAGCCCAGATCCTGTGTATACTGAAGATCATTTTAGGCGACGCTTTCGAATAAGTAGACAATTATTCATGTGTATATCAAATAATTTGTCGGAGTGTTATCCTTTTTTTCAACAAAGAGTAGACGCAAGGGGCCGACTCGGGTTCACCTCCCTACAAAAATGTACGGCGGCTATTCGGCAGCTAGCCTATGGGATTGCATCGGACGCAATGGACGAGTATATTGCCACGTCCGAAAAAGTTGTTGCGCACGACTTTCTTCATTATTTTTGTCAAGGTATATCTCTATTTACTAGTTTAGTCACATTTTTTTTACACTTTTATTATCATACGTCGTTTTAAAATATTTACATATATATATATATATATATATATATATATATATATATATATATATATATATATATATATATATATATATATAGGGTGAGGTTCCTGTACAAAGGCCATATTTCGTGAGAAGTGTGAGAAGGATTAAAAATTGATTTGTAGGCATCATTTTTTTGAACTTAGTCATGATGTTTTGGATTGTTTTTGCCTACAAAAACAACCAAACATAACAACTAAAAACCGAAAACAATGTATTTTAGGCTTAAAACTTAAAACACCATGCTAAGAACATTAAGCAATGTGTTTTAAGTGTTAAGTAGTGTGTTTTAGGCTGTTTTTTTAAATTTAATGACTATAATACATTGCATTGTGTTTTAAAATTGTTGTGTTTGGTGTTTTTCAAGTTGAAATAACCTAAAACATCATTCCTAAATTCAAAACATGATGCCTACATGTTAATTCTTAATCCTTCTCACACTTCTCACGGAATATGTCCTTTGTACAGGAACCTAAACATATATATATATATATATATATATATATATGGTATGGTATGGTTCAAATAAGAACCAAGTACAAGTTAAGAACTTTAAGAACCATTATAAACCACTTTTCTTTATTGATTCTACAAATTAAAAATAAATCAGAAGGGTAAAAAGGTAAATTGTTAACTATTTTTCTCTCTAGTTAATTAAATAATTATTTTCTCTTTCCTACTTTCTCCCTCATTAACAACCTATATCAATCTTACAGGAGTTCAATATATGTAAGAAGCTATTGTATTATACGAATTGCACGTGTATGGATAACAAATAACTATTACTATGATAAAAAATTTCTTATCTTTAAAAATCACGCAAAAATATACATATATGTATACCAAGCAAAAAATTACTAAACAAAATACACAAAGATTAAGTGATTAACGAATCTGTAATAGTTCAAAAATTTATTATTGTAGTTGATTTCTCTCTGCTTATAGACACACTACGCTAGCGTACACATGTGTATAGTATGAATGAATATATAAAATACATGTGTTTATACTGGATATACATATGTGGACATCAATATATTCAAAACTATTATGTTGGTACACATACATAATGTATCAGGTAAAGTATGTATGTACATCTGAAACTAATAGCTTAAAATAGGCTGGAGAAGATGCCCAAATATGATGGCTTTTCAACACTGTACATACGTGTATATACTAATAAAAGAATTACTAAAACCATTATTTGTTCATCATGATACATATATGTGTAATAAGTTTTTGAGATGGATGTCAATATTGTACATATGTGTACATTAAAAAAACCACAATCAAAACCTTCATATACTTCATTATACATATATGTACATATATCATCTTCTTAGATTTTGAAATTCTAGCATCATGTTTCGATGAGTTTTAGTTGTTTGTCTCTGATGCACCATCATCAAACAACCAATTGCAATGCCTTCAATGCTTAACACTTCAAAAGTTACATATCTCAATGTTTAACATCTTCAATGGTCAAATACATAAATAAAAAAAAAAATAAAGAATTGACCAACCTAAAAAATATGGTGAAATACAAAATCTACAAAGAAATCAAATTTAGAAATGTTACAGTTTTCAATTAAAAAAATATCTTCTTTTATGTCTTTTTAATTAAAATCAAACAAATAAATATTACAAGAATGAATTTACAAAATTGAATAGGATGAACACAGACCACCGTAAGTAAATCTATATTAATAAATGATGCTGTCTATAAAATTATCTTTTGATCATCGACAAACAACAAGTTCATATCGAAACGTCTCGCCATTTGATCGAGTTACTCCCTATAATCACCCGAATAGTTGACCTTTATTGTCGGACGATGTTGCCGCTGCCGGAAAACAGTCGCCCGTTGCCAGCATCTTCGACATTTTTATTGATTCATGACTTGATTTATGATAAAGAGGGATCAATTCATGTTCTTGGACATTTGTTTATGAGAGAGAGAGATAGATGAAGGTATGAGATATTTTTGGAGAAATAAGAAAATATTTGAACGGACTAGTGGAAGGCCCGCGCGTTGCCGCGGGTCGTGTGTTTTATCGCCGCACGTTGCATAACGAGTTTCACATAATTTGTTTTTTACCTATATCCAAACAAGATGCCCATAATTTATTCAAAATCCAATTCGCTAAGAAATTTTATATATCAATTCACAGAGAGTAAGTGGAGTATAGACCAAAGAATCTACAAGTATTGAACATAAGATTAAATTCACCCTTCACTCCCAAAATTTACGTATTTACACTGGGGAACAATATGGTTTAACTAATAAATATATATATTGAGGTTTTTAAACTATACAATCACCATTAGTTTTTGAAATTGGAATGTAAGTATTTGACCACAAAAGTCAAACTGTGATTTTGTTTAGGAACAAAGGAGAATCATTTTGTTTGTTTCATTGGCAGCTCAAAGAGACACTGATCTAAATATTACATTCGGTTAGAGATTCGGTTAGAGATTTCAAAAGAACGAACTCAATTGAATGGAGAGTAAATATGTTTTATTTATCACTTATTGTGTTTTATAATGAAATTGATGATGAGTTTTATTTCTCTATTATGATGTTTTAATAATGAAACTTAAGAAGGGGGTTACATATGGAGAGGGATAAAGAGTGTGTATTACTTATAAATACAATATGCTTTACATCTTGTACACAAGGGTATAAAAGGAAGAAATAGGATAAAAGTTATGAGATTAGACTTGTGGCTCTTGATATGCCATCTTAAAATTGACATGAAGTGACAATTTTAGCCATCTCTCCTCCTTTATAATGTAGTATAGATGAAGTAACATAGAGATTTGGAGAGGAAGTTATATTTGTGAAGAGAGATGGAGGAAAAATTAAGGAATGGATTTATTT
>JAUTDX010005347.1:0-29663 GCA_030844895.1 Ambrosia x helenae | reverse complement strand
TATAGGCGTGAAACCCTCACTTTGGTGATAACTTTCAATCCGCGTAAAATCTTTGTGTTTTGAAACTACACCAAGAAAGAGTGTGATATCCTCACCTTGGTGGAAATTTCACAATTCTCTTTCTAGTGGACACTTACCAATGAAGGTTAAAATTAATTTCCTTACCACATTGGACAAAGTGTACAAACCACACTCAAAGAAACGACCTCGCTAAGATAGGAGTGAAATCGCAACTTAACGACTAGTTTCAATCCTTGATATTTTTTTTTAAAATCTCGCCAAAAGTCTCAAATTCACTAATGACAAGAAACATGTAAGTAACTGGAAGGTGAATACCGTTAACCACAGGTTCGGGGAGAGTATTTCCACCTATTAGCCAAAGCATGTTTTCAAACTCAAAGGTAAATTCGAACCACTTTGGTTAGTCTTAGTTCCGTTCTGAACACCTCCAATTGCTTGCTAGAACAAGCCTCTCATTTTATGTTATATTATTTTCAATGATGTTTCATGCTATTTTTCACTACATATATTCGATTTTTCTTTGTTTCTTTTCTTTACTACTACTCGCAAAGGCTCTCAACTCACACCTCAAATACTCTAGCAATCTCCAAACAATACTAAATATCGCAAACCAACATTAATCAAGCTCCTTTATTTGTCTAAATGCACTATGCTTGCTTATGCTTATGTGTTATGCTTATAAACAATGTGAAACTACATGCTACTTGAATTATTAACACTATGTGTCTTGTATGCTTATTTCACTCTAAAAACAAAGACAAAATGCAATCTTTATACAAACAAACCATTGATCAAAGCTCATAATCCTTTTGTTGTTCTTTAGATGTCTTCCATGTCAAACCGAATGAACTCAAGGCAAAGCTCTAACAAGAAAATGCTATCTTTCATGGCCAAGCAAATGGCCAAAGTCATACCCGATGTGGTTAGTAAGATCCAAGCCTCCGCAAGCCCTCATGGTTCTGTTGACTCAAAAGTCGAATCCTCCAAAACTACCTCCTTCACTTTCAAGCAATTCAACTTGCATCGACCCAACTCTTTCACGGGAAACGATGGCGCTTCCGCTATGCTCAAATGGTTCGACCACATTGAGCTCATCTTCATCAATAGCGAATGCCCCGAGGATCTCCGCACTCGTCACGCCACTAGTGTCTTCAAATCAAAGCACTCGAGTGGTGGAAAAGCGAGAGAGCCACCCGTGGAAACGAAGCCGCTTTAGCTCTACCGTGGGAAGAACTCAAGCAACTCATGATTGAGGAGTTCTGCCCCGCTCAAGAGATAACCCCCTCCCATACCAACCGTTTCAAGCAACTTCTCATCCTTGTACCTCACCAATTCAGCACCACCAAGAGAATCATCGCTAAATATCTCAAAGGCCTCCCAACCAGTGTCCGTGATATCGTTGAAGGAGCCGAACCTACCACCCTAGAAAAAGCCATTCGTTTAGCTTCCAAAATATCCGATAACCATGTAAAAGATGGAACCTTGACGATGCCAAAACCACCAACAAAATTGTCAATCAAACCACCACCATTCCCGCCGGCAAACCAAAAGATGCCAAAACCCCATCAAACCCATAGCAACAACCGCAAACGTAAGTCCCGAAACCAAAACTATGCCGTTACAGTTCCATCCACTGAAGCTCAAGCACCAACTCCACTTAACCAAATTCCTGCCAAGAAAATTTTACACCGGACCACACCCAAAATGCACCATATGCCCTTTCCATCACCCAACTACTGTAGCTTGCCAGTTCTGTAACCCATTGTAACAGCTATGGACACACTGTGCAGGATTGCAAATTCGTCCCTAGAACCCAAAACTACCAACCTCAGGTCGCCAACCAACCCCGAGCCGCTAACCAAACTCCTCTAGCCATCGACAATGGTCGTGCGTGTTTTAAGTGTGGCGATCCTAGCCATTTTGGCTCCTCAGTGTACCCGCAATAACCCGGCTCAAGCTCAAGTTCAAGCTCCGGCCCAAAATCAACCACCGAGGGGTCGCGCCTTCAACCTCAATTGCGACCCAAGCTCAAAATGAAAAACGATGTGGTGAACGGTACGTTCCTTGTTAATGGGTCTTATGCTTCTATACTATTTGATACTGGTGCGGATAAGAGTTTTGTCACTTTGGAATTCGAACCTTTACTTGCCTATGCACGATCCAAGTTATCAAAACCCTTCATTGTCGAAGTCGCAAATGGTGAACCCGTCTCTATCGACTTCATTGTCAAGAACTGCACCTTAACTCTTAACGATCATGATTTCCCCATAGATCTAAATCCTATGCACTTGGGAAGCTTCGACATCATAGTAGGCATGGATTGGCTTGCAAAACACCATGCCGAAGTTGTTTGTTTTGAAACATTTATACGTATATCGCTTCCTAGTGGTGACACCTTACAAATCTATGGCGAGAAACCCTCAAATGGACTTAAGCTCATGTCTTGTACCAAGGCTCGAAAGTATCTCCGAAAGGAATACGTTGCATTCTTGGCTCATGTGGTAACAACCAAAGACAAGGGAAAAGGCATAGAAGACATACCCGTCGTTTGTGACTTTCCCGAAGTCTTTCCCGAAGATCTACCCGGTCTTCCTCCCGCTCTTTCTGTTGAATTTCGTATTGATCTCATACCCGGTGCTACACTTGTTGCAAAATCTCCATATCGTCTTGCACCTTCCGAAATGCAAGAACTTGCTAGTCAACTCCAAGAATTGCTCGAAAAAGGCTTCATACGTCCGAGTACTTCTCCATGGGGTGCTCCCATCCTATTTGTGAAAAAGAAAGATGGATCTTTTCGTATGTGTATCGACTATCGTGAGCTTAACAAACTCACTATCAAAAAACCGATACCCTCTTCCACGCATTGATGACCTCTTTGACCAGCTCCAAGGAGCTACTTGTTTCTCAAAAATCGATCTTCGTTCGGGATACCATCAACTCCGAATCCACGATGAAGATATTCCAAAGACCGCCTTTCGCACGAGATATGGTCACTACGAGTTCATGGTGATGCCTTTTGGTTTAAACCAATGCTCCTGCCGTGTTCATGGACTTAATGCATCGAGTATGTAGACCTTATTTGGATCGCTTCGTGATCGTCTTCATTGATGATATCCTAATCTATTCCAAATCCGAAGACGACCATAAAAGACACCTTCGTTTAATTCTAGAGCTCTTACGTGCCGAACGACTTTACGCCAAATTCTCTAAATCTGGTCATCTTCTACTATCTTTTATGCACTAGGTTGTTAATAAAACCAACCAAGTTCACCAACAACTCAATGATGGAGGGACTTGTGTTATGGTTCATGGTCTACAAACCTAACCTTACTTTAACTTCCTTAGTTATATTATATAAATACTGATTCATATAAACTCTACTAATCTAACAACTCGGAAAGTTTGTGTGGTTATATCCCTACCTTACCAATGCTTGACTCTCATGACCATCCGAATCACCTTCAAGATGGTTTGTGTTTTGGTTCGCCTAAAAGGCTTGCTTGAATCTTATGACCATCCGAATCACCTTCATGGTGATTTGTGTTTGGTTCGCCTAAAAGGCTTGCTTGAATCTCTTGAATCTATAATCTAAACCCAAATCTAAGACTCTTTATTTTTCTATTCTAGATAACCAAGGCTAAGGAACTAATCTTCCAAGACTCATTCTTTTGGAACTTACCAAACGCACCCAAAGTTGAGTTCATACTTGTCCCCCTTTTATTCTTTATTCTTTGGGGCTCAACATGTATCACTATCAAAACTCAAATGATTTCATACTCTAAAAACTACTACGCTCAATCTAAATGCTTGTATGCTATGCCATGCTAGAATTCTAAATTCTAACATACAATTGTTCTATTAGTAAACAACCCACCTTACATGTATAGGCGCTATAGGATACACACCGCCCCCTTTATGGGTCATGTAAGTATTATTCTATTGTGTATTCGAGTGTTGTTGCCTTTTGTATGGTTCTACATGCATATGCTTATAACATGATGATTCAAGTAAGACTTTTCTTATACTATATGTTTAGACTAAATCTAGTATGCTCACCAATGCTTTATGTGTTGACGGATACTTTATACATGTTGCAGGAAATGTTTGAAGCAAGATATTCAAGAAAACTACTTAGGATTGGACTAGAAACTCACGCTAGTTTAAATTCTATGTTTGAAGTTACGGTTCTCTTGTCATGAAACAATTTGTATTTCGGTTATCTTTTTAGACAATATTTATTCAATGAATGAAATTCTACCTTTAAATTATATTGTCACAATTCTAGTGTCATGAAGTCTTTGAACATCTATCCCAAGTCTCGCCCCGATGTATTCCGCCGTCGTTGGGGTGTGACAGGTGACGTGCTTCTTGTTCAGATATATGTTGATGACATTATTTTCAGTTCTACTAATGAGCTTTTATGCAAAGAATTCAAACGAGTCATGCAGGAAAAGTTCGAGATGAGCGCAATGGGGGAAATGCAATTTTTCCTAGGCTAGCAGGTGGATCAATTGCCAACGGGCATCTTCATTCACCAGACGAAATATGTAAAATATAATAAAAACTCAAAAATTTTTTTTTGTGTTTTAGCATAAATTTCAGAAAATTCAAAATTTTTACATTTTAGTGTTATTTTTGATAACCGATGGTGATTTATGGTCATTTTCTGAAGTTTGACAGACCAATTTTAGTTTTGTTTCATAAAATGCTAAATGATGTATGTTTGAAGGTTTAAATGCTTGATAATGATAAAACGGGATTCGAATTTGAGATTTGGTAAAATTTTCAGAAATCCAAATTCTCATTCACCCCTTCGGTTGGTCGAAGGTGAGTTTGTGTCTTCATTCAAACCTTTAAATGAGGTCGAATGAGAGTGTTTGAGTGATTTGCTTCATTCGAACTATCTGTTTTACCTTCGAGCCTTTAACTAGGGTCGAAGGTAGAATGGATCTTCTCATTCGAAACCATTGATAATAGGTTAATAAGATCAATTGATTGATGATAAGTGTTAATTCGGTCATATTAGGATATAAACGAACCAAAATGTGATGTTTTATCCAGGCTAGATTGTGATTTGGAAAATTCAAAAACCAAACAGTCAGATTTGACCATTTTACCAGGGTCGAATGAAGACTTTGTAGGTCGAAGGAGACTATTGTTGGTCGAATCAAATTGTTTGAGGTCGAATGTAGAAATTAAGGTCGAATGAAACATTTGTTCATATGTTTTTCTCATTCGAACCACTAAATTCCTCATTCAAACCCCCGATTGGGTCGAATGAAGGAAATTTTGTGACCAAATTTCAAATTTTGTCTGATTTTGATAAATTTTCATGTTTATTGTTTTGCAGATCATATGGCTGAGCAACAAAACCCTGAAAAGGAAGTATCAGTTCAGGAAAAATCAGTGGAAACCAAGGAGTTAGTATTTGTGGCAGCTATTCACCCGATGGTAACACCTACGGACTAGGGGCTTCTGTACCACTATCCACGTGTGTCACACACTGTATGTGTCAAGAATGTTTGTTTTGTCGGTATGGTGACTATGATTAGTCTATTTTTGGTAAAAATTGTTACGTTTGTCTTACTAAATGTTACCAAGTGTTATATTTGTCACATTTATGCAAGTCTAGGGTGGCATATGGACACAATCTTGGTTGATCTTGTATAAAAACAACTTGTTTAGATGTTCTGCCTTGGTGTACACTCACAAACCTTATGTTTTCAAGAAAACTCTTTTGTTAAGCTTGTTAACAAATGTTTTTATAGTTTCTAACACATGTTCTTAAAATAAAGCTTAGCATAGGTTACAAAATTAAGGTGTTTTGGGCCGGCCTTTGCCCTATACACGCACACATACATACATACGTCCATATGTGTATGTACTCGTGTGTCCATGTATGGGTTTCTAAGTGTATCATTCGCATATATGCAAGTGTGTGTTCACATAAGCTAAAAACATTGGACTTTTGCTATGATATTTAAGTGTTTTAGTTAATAAAACTTTGGAAACTCATAGTTATAAGTCGTGTACAAGTGTGTGTCTCGGGTGAGCTTGTTATGACCGCACATTGTGTACAAACAAGAAGAAGGGGTTCGGTTATTATACCTAGTGTGTTATAGCCGAAAATAATAAAGAAAATAAGCTAACTTACTTCCAATATGACTCCTAAAGGCTTGCTAGTGTCTTGGAACTCCTAGACGATGGTGATGATTGATCGACTAAGCCTTTGGGTGGTGCTTCCTCTTCGGCCGATTGGTACAAAGAAGGAGTGGATGGTTTCATGTGTTAGTATATCATGTAGTGGGGTGCTGTGAATCAAATGGAGCTCTTGAGGCTGCGTAAATAGGCGAGTGGTGAGGGGTGGTGTTCTAGTGTCATTGGCTCACAATTGTGGAAGGTCAAAGGTGTGCTTTCATGCAATGTTAAAGTGAGATGGATTTCTTGGGTAAGAGTTAACTTTGTGGTTTTGTTTGGTTATGTAGGGGGTCTTTGTCCAAGAATGGGCATGGGGAAGGTGCAAGTTATTTGTGGTAAGTTAGACAAGGTGATCATGCTCAAGTGTTCTATGTTGTACCCTCTTAGTGTAATAGGTTGGCCTAGGAACAAGTGTGGTTGGCCTTGGGAATGAGCTAGCCGATTTGTTGACATTTTTGTATTGTCAAAGATCATAGGAAGTGTAGATGTGAATGGTTCATTCCTTGCTAGTGCAAAGCATAGGTGGAAGAGTTACTAAATGGGCTTGGTGACTAGGAAATGAGTGTGCATGTATGTATGTGTATGCGATTGTATATGTGTAGGTGTATATAGTTTTTGTCACTTCTCCACTCTATGGTTGTGTGTGTATAGTGCCATGTATATATATGTATATGTAGAGATGTAAGTGTTTCTTGTACAAGTTAGATAAGGTCCAAAACAATGCACATCCTCTTGCTTAGGGAATGTGTGAGCCGAAAATTTACATAGGGAAAGAACAAGGCATTTTAAGCAAGTCAATATGTGTAAGTCTTGTTAACTAAGGTGGACTAGATCCCTTTAAGGTAATGGTCTTGGATTTGATGAGATTGGGTTATGCATGTGTGTATGTATGGCCATAGGTATGCATGTATGTGTGTTAGTGTATTTGGTTGATCCTCATGTTCATGTAAGTCTATATAGGTCAAGTTCTAGATACAAGTGGTCGTATTGTTCGTACATGTGCTAGTTTACTAGAATACACGTTGGTAACCCACCGTTTGATAGCATCTATCTTCGTGGATCGACATGTATACCAGCCTCGTTAACCACGTGTCCTAAGAATTGGAATTCCCGAATCCAAATGTCACACTTAGAGATTTTAACATACAATTCATCTTTTCTCAAAAGTTCCAAGATCAGCTGCAGGTGTTGCTCGTGCTCCTCCCTGCTCTTGGAATAGATCAATATGTCATCAATAAACACTAAAACGAACTTGTCCAAATAGGGCTTGCACAAGTGGTTCATAAGATCCATGAACACCACTGGTGCATTGGTTAGTCCAAATGGCATCACCAAAATCTCATAATGTCCATAGTGAGTTTGAAAGGCTGTCTTGGCTACATCCTCCTCTCAGACTCTAAGCTAATGGTATCCTGACCTTAAGTCAATCTTTGAATAGAAGCTCGACCCTTGGAAATGATCAAACAAGTCATCAATACGGGGTAATGGGTAGCGATTCTTAACAGTCACCTTGTTCAACTCCCAACAATTGATACACATGCGGAAACTTCCATCCTTCTTCTTAACAAATAGGACTAGGGCTCCCCAAGGTGAAGAACTAGGCCTAATAAAACCCCTATCCAGCAGCTCGTGGAGTTGGGTAGACAGTTCTTGAAGTTAGCCTGGTGCTAAGCCATATGGTGCGCATGCAACTGGGGCTGCATCAAGTGCAATATCGTTTGGAACTCCACTTGACGAACAGGTGGAAGTCCGGGTAGCTCCTCTAGGAATACATCTCGAAAATCATGAACTACAGGGATGTCCTCAATTTTTGTTTCAAATTCACCTCGAGTGTCAGAAATGATTGCCAAAATGGCTGGATAGCCCTTTTGAATGCACTTCTGGGCTTTCAAGAATGAGATGATACCCACCATGGCAACACCACGATCACCTTGAATAGATAAAAGTTCTCCACTAGGAAGAGGAATATGAACGATCTTATCCTGACAGAGAAGTTCAGCGTGTTGCTTGGACAACCAGTCCATACCAACTGGCAACTACAATATCAAAGCTTCCCAGGGAATGGGTATAAGGTCGATGGCAAATGAATAACCATCTAGCTTGAGCTTATAGCCCCGATGGATGTGGGTTGCCTCAAATGGCTTTCCATCAGCTAACTCTATAGAGTGTGGGGGTTCAAGAAGGGTAGGGCTAATCCTAGGGGTTTGCTAAGTTTGAAACACATAAAACTGATATTCGTACCGGAATTGAAAAGAACAACAAGATTGTTGTTCACAGACATCATACTTGTCAACAAATTGATGTCGCTCTCTCCTTCTCCCGAGCCGATTATGGAAGCAATTCCCTGAGCACCATCGAGGTTTTTGGTTGGCATTGCTGCTATTGTGTTTGAGCTAGGGATAGTTTCTCTTGAAGCCGGTTTAACTCCCATGGTAGGAACACCCTTTGCCAACCCCTTATTGTTGTTGCTATGCTAGCTGCTGCTGTTGGAGAACTTATATTTCACATCATCCCACGTTCTCTTGCTATCACTAGAAGCAGGAGATGAAGCACTATGCTATGGAAAATTACTAGGCTCGACAGCCCGTCAGTGAGTTTGTGAGCCAGGTGAAAGATTTGTTAGGTTCTGAGTAGGTGAGCTGTAGTAGCCATGCCACGAATTTGTGGGACCAACCCTTTTGGTATGAAGCTCGATCCGTTTGTAAGGTAGGTTAAATAGAGTTATGCATATAGTAGATAACTCATGTGGTGTAGTAGTGTAGCGTACCTTACCTGATTTGCCTGGGGTAGACGCACACGGAAAGTCCGCCTCTGCCCTTTTCAGATCAGCGAAGTAGTTTAATCGTCCCCCTTCAGTCCGGTTGAAGTTTTGGAGTCTTACAACCCACACAACCCTTAGAAATACAGGCTGTTAGGTCGTTGTTGTGAGTAGTGAAGTATGTGCATTCAAGAAGTAAGAAAGTTCAATGGCGGAAATCAAGGAAAAGAATTATTTAGCAGAATATATCTTTACCAGCTTGAAAGGTGTGAGGGCCTCAACCACCATATCATTGATCATAAGAACTCAGTTTTATCTAAGTTCACAAAAGAAAAGAAAAGAAATGAAAAGAAAAGTCAAGCAAGTAAAAGGGAGGAGCCAATCGCCACCATGCTCTATCGAGATAGTAGAGTCTTCATCCTCACTTTCCATGTGTTCGTCCTGCTCATGTTTCCCTTCCATCCCTTTTTCTTCCTCTTTCGTGGGTGTCAGTGTCATGTGGAACTCCTCGTGTATAGTCTCCAACTCCAATCCTGTGTAAGCCAGTTTGGTGGTCAGCTGCACCACTCGTTCCCCCAATCATGGCTGTTAGTCATTAGTAGGTTTCGTCTTCCCTTGAGATGTTGCACTACGTCGTAGGCTTTGCGTAACTCCCAAGGAGTGTGGGTAACAAGTCCTGATTTGGTGTGTTCCTATTTATCTACCATATACTCATGAGCAACAAGGATATGCATGTCATACAATCACTCACACTTGGCATAAAGGAACTAGAGAAAGAATAGAATTTTATGTGGGTAACCCACTCTCATCTGAGTCTCAAGTGAAAGTAAGAAAGATCAAGCAATAAGGGACAAGAATTAATTGTCTTCTTGCTTAGTGAAAAAGGCTACGTCCTAGTATTTGATCTCTCCAAGTTCGATCGGTTTAGTGGTACCGCATCATAGGCATCGTGCAGCTTTCCGTGTACGTGCGCCACAACACTCGCAAGGGTTTTCTCCCCTGTACTATTGCCGATTTCCCATCCATGAAGTTTGTTGGGATACTAATCCCAATGTTACGCCACCTGGTGCAACCCTGTTCCCTCACCAGTGACATGCTCCGAATCAGGTTTAGGGCTAGAAGATAACATATCTCTTGTAATCATGTGTTATAGATATATGTAACTAAAAGCTAATTGTGCACTTAAGCTATGAGTGTAACTAATGCAATGCTTATGCTATGACAGTAATAGACTAGACTCATTATGCAGTCCTAGTTCATTATAACCTGTGGCTATGATACCAATCTGTCATACCCTCAAATTTCCACTTGTGTGGGTTTTACCGCGAGGCGCATGGCACACCAGGATCCCATAAAGCCATAAGTCACATGAACGACTCTAAATGCCCAAACCATTTAGTTCGTTATTGAAAACCAAGTTTAAAAGTCAACCATAAGTTTTAAGTAATTGCGAAAGCGTCACCAAAAAACAGTTAAGTAAATAGTATGCGCAAAACAAACACCACAAAACCAAACATAAGTAATTAAACAACGACAATAATTTAAAGTGTTCATAATCCTATGACACATATGATGCATTACCTACTCATGATCCAATCTAGCAACCTGCAAAAGCATGCTATCGTCTGTCAACATAAAGTTGGTGAGTTCACAAAGTATGTAAAGTAAATGTTAAGTTCCAAAAACCAGTAGCCACTTGTTCATCGCATGCCAACGGTAGCTAACCCATTCAAGATAACTAAACACAGGTATACTGAATTGCTAATGTACGTGTTGTAACAATAGTGAGCAAAAGTGCCTTGCATCATTGCCTATCAACGATGATAACGTGTTAAGTCACAGTTCACTCCCGCAGTCCCATGAGTCACGGTGTGAGGTTTGTCAAACCTAATAGCGCTATCAACTAGAATCCGCTGCCAACCCGGAAACTCATTCAGTATGTTAAGGACTTCAATGATATTGTTAGTCTAGTTCATCGAGGACAAAGTTTGTGAACTAGCAAAACATGACCCATACAAGGACTCAAAACACGACTCACACAAGGAGTCAAAGCACCCCAAAACCTAGGATGTAAAAGTAGTCCCAAACCAGACTAGAAAAAGTTATGTGTTTTGTCTCGAACCCAAGACGCATGCCTTTGAGAAAAGAGTAGTGAAACTCACCTTAGGTTGAAAGAGAAAAATCCAAATTTCACAAATAAGGACGTGCTACCGACTCCCTATTATATGTGACATCATGTGAGTACGTGTGTACATACCATACACCACATAACTCGTTTGTGCAAAACGTTTAATGTGTGAAAACATTTAAGTGACAACTAGTGTAACTACATGCACAAGTAAACTCTACGAATCCATTGGTGAACGTTATGATTAATATTAGTTATACACTTCAAATACATCTCATAAAAGTGAACACGCAACTTCAAGTCCAAATCAAAGCATATAAATTGACAATCAGATTTTGTCCAGATTTTAAATATGTGATATTATCAACTATATCAAACCCTAGGTGTATATCATCAATCAAGAACACCAAGAGATCATCATATAATAACTCTAACACATTAATATGATCAGAACATGGAAGATTCATTGTACATAATATGATTCATAACCCCTAGACGCTCAAACATCATAGATATTCAACAACATGCAATCATATTACATAATCATTCCTAAATCTTTATGTTTATCATGTTAATTCAAGTTTTAATCTTTAAAAAATCATATCAGATCTGGTCAAACTTTATTATGGTGTTTAAAACATGATCAAGAAAATTAAAACACAAAGGTTTAGGACAATATACCTAAAGCACTTCAAAATCAAGAACCAAACACCTTCCAATCCTCCCGGATGATGTTCTTGAGCCTTAGTAGGTGTTAAAGGGTTTATTTTTTGTATGGGGGCTATTATGGACGATTAGTGTTGTGGTTATGAGGTGCATGGGCTTAAGGTTGCCTAAATAACCGATTTAAGTCGGTTTCACGATTCTGGGTCGTCGAACGGCCGTTCGGCCAAAGTGAACGGCTGTTCACTTTGACCAGGCCCAGTTCAATGTGTTGTCCGTTTTCTTTGATGTTTTGGTTATTTTGTACCATGCCAAGTGTAACCCCATATTTTAAGACCCCAACTATCCAAACGGTTCATCGATTACAAGTTTGTTAACACGTTCTATTTAAATTCACATAATCACATAACAGTTTACACATAGATTCACGAAAACACGTAACTGCAATTAATATCAAACAATTAATTCACACTTATATATTTTCTCAATTGACCAACGTTTGGTGTTCGATACTTGTGTACGTAGTTCGGTAATTCCCCGAATTACCTTTTTATGCAGTTATTATCCTATAACTATGCAACGTGTGACTCACCTAACTATGCCTAGTTAGGTAACATGTTGTATATGTAAATAAACTTAACGAGAGTTTAGTTAAAGTAGGAACCTGAAAATGCGGTGTGTCACATTGGTCCTTGGTTCCAATAACCTAACCATCGCATGCAAAGCTTCCTCCTTGAGATTTGCTTTATTATGTGCTTCCTGCTGGGCTTCGCGAATGCAATCAGTGAGATTTGAATGAATCGTTAAACCTAGTGCGGGAACACGTAGGATTTTTACATGTTCTTTTCGACTTAAGGCATCAACTACAACGTTTGCCTTTCCTGGATAGTACTTAATCTCACAGTCGGAATCATTCAGCAATTCAACCCATCTTCTTTGTGTCATGTTCAAATCCTTCTAATCGAAGATGTGTTGCAAACTTTTGTGGTTTGTGAAGACAGTACACTTGGTTCCATACAAGTAGTGTCTCCAAATCTTGAGCGCAAAGACTACGACTCCTAATTCTAAGTCGTGCGTTGTGTAATTTTTCTCGTGAACCTTGAGTTGATGAGAGGCATACGCAATGACTTTATCCCTTTGCATCAAATCACACCCTAGACCTTGTTGTGAGGCATTGCAGTAGACCACAAAATCATCCGCTCCTTCTGGCAGAGATAAGATTGAAGCGCTGCATAACCTTTGCTTCGACAACTAGAAGGCAGATTCTTGCTTATCTCCCCATTCAAACTTCTTATCCTTTTGAGTCAAATCGATTAACGATTGAGCTATCTTGGAGAAGTTCTCAACAAAAATGTCGATAATAACCATCAAGTCCTAAAAATTGTTGCACTTTCGTTGGTGACTTAGGCGCTTCCCAATTCTTGATTGCTTCAGTCTTTGCTGGATCGACATGAATACCTTTTTCATTCACCACATAACTAAGAAATTGAACTTCACGAATCCAGAATTCGCACTTTGAAAACTTGGCATACAACTTCTCGCTCTTAAGTAGCTCAAGAATCAACTCTGAATGTTGCTCACACTCCTCTTGAGTCTGTGAATATGTCAATATTGAAAGTGCACGGATGTGGCTATCACTTTGGGTTGACAAAATATAGCGTTTATATAAAGATGTTGATGTTTGGAAGTCCCAATCGACCAATCGTGAGGTCGAAGGGAGTTTATATGGGTCGAAGGAAGTTTATATATGGATGATTATTTGGTTCGACATGGTGTGAAGGTCGAAGGACACATTTGATCTAAGCGTAGGGTCGAATTAGACTGTCTATAAATAGTTTTTGTTTTGTTTTGAGATTATGTTGTTGGTCATTTTGTCTAGGTCTTGTGCGTGAGTTCTATGTCTGGTCTAGAAACTACTGAAAGTTAATTTTCATTATAAACCTATCCTTTATCAAGTGTAATTGAATGTTTATCAATGGAAATGATTATTAAAATGCATCTTATTGTGTTCTGATTTGTTTTCTATCATTTTGCATATGATTTAGGGTTTCCACATCTAAATTACTTCATTTGTATCATTACGTAGTTGATTTCTTACAATCCGATCCTCTATAAAGTGGTATTAGAGCTTTGCTCAATCACACAATTGCAAATTGATAGATTTCGAACATATTTTTCACCAAAAACACCTAAAATTTTCTTGTATTTCATGAACTTTGAATGATAATGGAGATTGATTGATTTTGACTTGATTTCGTGGATAAAATCAAATATTTCATTCACAAAACTTGATCTCCATCAAATCCGAAGCAAAACCAGATTAATATCATTGAAATTCATCAACTTTTGAAAAATTCAGATCAAAATAACTGATTTTTGAAGAATAACCGTTTTTCAAATGGGTCAGGTCGAATCAGAAGTTTTAGGTCGAACCAGTGTGTTTTTAGCTCGAACCAAGAGTTTTTTAGTGTGTTGTGTTGCCATTCGACCATTTGTTTTTCATTTGACCTTTAATGGAGGTCGAACCAGAGTTTTATCAGGGTCAAACCAGAGTTTGTGTGTCACAGTGTTCATTCGAGTCAATTGTTAGGATCGAACCAAGTCAGATTCTTTCATTC
The DNA here is from genome assembly GCA_030844895.1 of Ambrosia x helenae. Classification (NCBI taxonomy): domain Eukaryota; kingdom Viridiplantae; phylum Streptophyta; class Magnoliopsida; order Asterales; family Asteraceae; genus Ambrosia; species Ambrosia x helenae. Next base: position 15,277 of record JAUTDX010005347.1, on the reverse strand, counting down.
GACCCCATGATTACTCATTTTAAGTCGAACCAAAGTCTGTTTTTGAAAATTTTACTATGTGTTGATATTCCGAGCATTATGGACAACATTTGGGGATTCCCGATGACACATAGACCTGCAACAACACAACAACAACATGTTCATATGAATCCGTGGGCAGTTGCTTCTCAAAAGACGAACACACAATCGACACAGCCGATCAACTATATTGTTATGACAAGTTCAACACCACCACCTGTTACTCAACCTCCAAAACAAGTGACTGATTTTTGGGGAGTTGCAGCTGCAACGGTGCAGAATCAGACTTCGAATGCGATAACTACCATGATCAATGATTTATCATCTGGTAGTGGTAATCGTCCTCCAAACCTGTTGGATATGTCAAAGTATTATCAATGGCATTAGAAGTTTAAAATTCTTTTGGAAGGTTTGGGATTAGAAGGAGGAGAGGCATGGCAAATGATCATAAAGGGATACAATTCTCCAATGCTTGAGAACTCAAACATCCCAATTCCTCTTGAAGATTTAAAAGATGATGAGAAGAAGAAGTTTGCTGTTGACAAGAAGGCGTTTTCACAATTGTCTCAGGCATTGACCATAGATTTCTTGCACCAGTTTTGTAACACCCCAACCGATGGCGGAAACATCGGGATGTCACGTATTGACGATTGTTCAGTAGCTCATGGTAAATAATAAATTTGAATAATTGATTTAATTACATTACATACAATTGTTCTACAAGAATTTGTACATCAAAATGAAAAATACTAGATACACATCTTCAAGCAGTAACTCTAATCTTTAAGCAAGCTATAACCTGAAACATGTTAAGTTTGAAAATATTTTGGGTCAACAAAAGTTGGTGAGAATTACATAGGTTTGCATATTGAATAAAAAACTATTACAATTCGAGTGTCATGGCAAGTCTAGTCCATATGTGAAAACAAAACTATTAGGTAAATCGGGTGCATAATCAAACCTTGAGACTAGAATATCGTGGTCCATCCCATACGCATATGGTTCACTCGATTTTGTTATATGTTCGATAACAATCACCCACGCTACCTATGTAGGAGGTACACGTATCCGGGTGGGGTTGTCAGTCCAATAGATCTATCATTGTATATCGTCGGCTGATCAATGTTAATGATTATGCTAGAATATTGTGCTTACCCTAGTAATGTTTAAGACATAATGCAACATAGAATAACACATAGACACTTATGATTGAATTGTAAATAAATGTTGTAACATGTTTCACCCCAAAAATGTAAAATAGTAAAAAGAGGCTATGTAAACTCACCTTAGTACTAGAATTGATTCCATTGATATAGAATAAATGTGGCTCGAAAGTATCCAAGTATCACCCTATGTTTAAGGCAATAATATAAGCGTTGGGAAACTTAAAAGTCTAAGTTTTCTATACTAAAGGTATTCTAGGGTTCCTAATTTGGGGATTGATAATTGATTGGTGATTAATTTAGAATAATTGTTAATTACATAATTAAATAAAGAGATAATTAATAAAAGGGTTTTTGACAAATCTTAATTAAAGGTAGTTGTATTAAAATGTAGTAAATGTGAAATAATTTTTATAAAATTATTTTCTTATAATACATTAATATTTATTTGTCAAAATATAGTATTGATATCTAAAAATATTAAAATTTATAAATTTCAAATCATAAAATTATATTTCTGATCTAAATGGATAAAAATAATTTATGTGAAATTTTGATGTAAAAATAATGAAAAATGAATTTATTATTAATTATTTATGATTAAAATAGCATAAATTAATTAAAAATATTAAATAACCGTTTTTCTGAAATTAAAATTTATTTTTGAAACATTTATTGATTTATAAGTTTAAGATAATTTTTGTGAAATTTTATAAAATCGTTTAGATATTTTTATAGAATTTTTAACTTATAAAAGAATAAAATTGTAATATATTTTATATATATTAAATAAATGATTTTTGAAAAACTAAAAATTTTATGCTAAACTTTACCTTCTGAATAACATAAAATAAATTTTATAGAATTTATAAATCATGTTTGGTATTTAAAAACTATTTTAAAAGTTAATTAGATTAAATATAGGGATAAAGGATCTAAAAAAAATAATGTGGCTGCCAGGAATCGAACCCAGGCCTCTGGCCGGTTCGGGGTTTATAATCACAAGTCTGACCAACTGGTCTAGACCCTGAGAACGTTTAGAATTGGATTTGATTACTTCTATAGATTGTTTGGGTTATATCATGAATTACTTATCAGAAATTTAAAAAAAATGTGCCTGGGTTCGAACCCAGACACGAGCGGGTTCCTGTTCTTAACACAAAGTATATCACCAGCTAATCTATAGATCAGGTGGTGATTATTTTCAGATCGTTTAAAATAAATATGATGTCTGCACAGTGTCATCTTCCCCAATCAAGACAAGAACCCTAAAATCCTTAATTCAATTAAACACACTAAAATTGGCCGATTAACCATAGGGTTACGGCTTATAAAGGGCCGATTAAGGTATAAAAACAACGAACAAAATCATAGCAGACACGCAATACTTGAATTCGTGAGTCAACCAAAACTTCAACAGGGCGGCAATCCGATCAAACGCGTGAATGTATAAGCAAGGTGTTGGTAGGGTTTTGTTAGTCGAAGGTTTCTAAGTTTGGGTGTGAGTTTAATCGAAATATTATTGCCTCTATATACGAATTTGAATTCGGGTTTAAGGAAAGTTTGAATACGAGCAAAAATCATATAATCCGCCTTAAATCACGGGCTTATACTCAAAATTGACTGAGGGAAAAGATAAAGGAAGGAATTTCGCACATTAACTAGGCGTAAATTTGGATTGACGGGTTGAAAAAGGGCGTCAATTGGTGTCGGTTGATGGCGGTGCGTCTGGAACGTAACTGGACATACTATATGTCTAGATTCATAGTGAATCTGGATGGTATTATGTCTAGGTTCATTAGTAAAAAAAACTGAAATGTTTAATATTTTTATTATTATTATTATTATTATTATTATTATTATTATTATTATTCTCATTATTATTATTATTATAAATAAATATATAAATAAATAAAATCACTAAAAAAGATAAAAATAGATAGTTTATTGGTGGAATTTTGTATATGTTTTGAATTTATACTAACTTTAAAATACCCGTACTATATAAGAGTTTTGAAATAATCAAAAGAAAAATTTAGACATGATTATATGTGTACAAAAGAGGTATAGTATAGGCATAGTGGTGATTTTAGTAATTCAAAAATTTGGAAAAAGAAAAAAAAACGTGATGTTACAAGTTTGGATCATGTACTACTTCGAAGCAACTCTGGGATGTTTTGAAGAATAGGCATGATGGTAATGAGAAGACAAGAAGACTTCGCATGGAAGAGTTGAAAAAGTAGTTTGATAATTTTAGTTATGTGGGAAATGAAAATTTGAAGGAACTTGTTCCTGGATATTGTCATTTGTTGTTAGAATTATCAAACTATGAGATTAAAATTCCCATGACTGAATTAGTGGACAAGTTTGCTGATTCCTTGCCTCCGTATTGGGGACAACATGTTGAAGTATTGAATGAAAAAGATGCATATCAATACTGGACTATCAATGAGTTCATACTGAAGTTGGAGAATAAAGAGATGGAGGAAAAGTGAAAAACCAAAAGAGCATAGTTTCCACAAAATCTGGAGCTGTATAATGCTTCTTCATCTTCCTCTATGTCTAGTTCATCAGTAGGTGGAAGTGTTGCACCTCACATTGGTTGTATTTCGAATGTTACATAACCACAAAGAAATCCAATCAATTATCTTGATCCAGGACCAACTTATACACCAACTTCTTACACAACAACTTCTTTCATACCAACTCAACCTCATGTCTGCAGCTTGTTATACATCATCTGTGACCACACCTCAACAACAACAATATGTTCCTCAAATGTCACAAGCTTCTTCAAGCCAAAGTCCAATTGTGTTGGAAACTTATAACATGAACAATGTGACTGTAGAAGTGACACAACAACACATTGCTCTAGTTTCAGCAATGGTCGTTTCGTACAACGGATTGGTGGCAAGTCAGATAGGAAACAATAATCTAACAAATGAGGATTATGCCTAGATCGACAAGGAAGAGATGGAACTGATCGACATCCAGTGGGCGTTTGCATGTGTGATGAGGAGAGCTACTGAGTTTATTGGGAAGACTTGCAGAACTGATCTTGCTACTTCACCAGATACTACCTATGGCTTCAACAAAGCCAATGTATGTATTGTAGAATACTAACACTCTTTTGTATGTAACACGTTAGAGCAACTAACCAACAGTGGCGGTGTCAACCAGATAAATCTATCAAAGTGTTCCATGGCTATATGTTTAGCTAATGGTTACAGTAAACGTTGTACGAGGACTAGTGAGCTGATGAACCAAAATGTCTCATGTTCCACATGGCAGTCACGATAGAATGTACACATAATTGAAAATGACACAAGTATTGATGCATGTATTTCCCCCAAAATGTAAAATAGTAAAATGGGGCCATGAAAACTCACCTGATAATGGTGTATGAGGTCTAGTGAGGTTGTAGATGACTGCTGCCCTGACAAACATACCCTAAGACCATTATGGACATGGTAAGTCATCCAGTTTGTTGTTTATCATACAAATTGTTCACCCGATTTTTGTGGACCTTTGTGTTTAGTGTGTTTTAGTGTACATGACATTCGTTAGTGTTCTACGAGACACATATTTCAAAAACTTTGGTGTTTCGTCAAAATATAATACCTAATGTAGGTAAAATGGGGTCCACATGTCGCCATGGGCTATAATTTGGCACCAAATTCTCATGTGGGGTCGGTTTTTGAGAGAAACAAGATCTAGCATATGTTTATTACCCTTTTAACTATAACATGGAGTTAACATATGTTTCGGCCTATGTTATCACATGTTGAATGAACCTAGCCGAACCATGGTACCATCTATGCTTCATTTTTGAAGGATGTGTGGACCAATATGGCTCGATTTCAACATGGTAAGATATCATCGAAGGTTACTAATCATTTTTGTAGTGTTTGGTGATAATGCCGATTATAAACTCATCATATATTTCCTTAACTTTGAGTATAAGCCGATTATGTTATTGTTTGTAAAATCATTCATTAGTTGATCTCTCTTGTTGTTTACATGCTCTAATAATACTACTTGAATGTGGGTGATCTTGTCTAGACCGATTAAAAATGTGGAAAAGTGTTTAGGCAACCCAAGTGATTACTAGTTAAAAGATTTAACAATGTGCTCAAAGATCTTTGTAAATGTGCTTGTCCTATGATGTTTAAATAGTTGTTAATCATGGTAGCCGATTATAAGGGGGATCTAGACCGGGTTCACAATGGCCGAATGGTTCTAAGCTAAGGAAGGAAAGAATGGTTAGATAACTTACCTAGTTGATTCAAAGTAGAGTTGGATGTCTAGAAACTCTCCTTACTCGATCCTTGGTGCCTTCGGTTTGAAGAGGATAGGGGCCGATGAGTAGTGTGGAGTAAAGGAAAGTGATGGTGTGATTGCTTGAAGCTCTTGAGGACCCTTTATATAGTGATCGAAGGGGGTGATGTAACACCCCAACCGATGGCGGAAACATCGAGGTGTCACGTAGTGACGATTGTTCAATAGCTCATGGACTAAAAGTGTAAATATTGATACATTGATTAAGTAGTTTATTACATTGGAAGAAAAAAATACAAGATACAAAAAAATTCTAAAGTGGCAACTAAAACTAAAATACAATAAATCCAACATCTAAGTAAAAATTCCAAAAGCTTAAAAGTCACCTCATAAATAACCTGAAACGTGTACGAAAATGATTTTGTTAATACAAAAAATGTATTGGTGAGCATACCCCGTTTGAATACATATAGTAGAAAAATAGTTTTGCAATTCACGTGTTATACTCTCTACAATTTAGTGTTCAAGCTGTGTACAAATGTCACCCAAAATAAAACCTTAAAGAATCAAGAATCAAGAATCATATATATAGTAGTCGCTCATAAGTATCATTATATATAGTAGGTGACAAGACAGTGTAGTTTACACCCAACAATAATCAAGTAGTATTTATTGCTATGCTAGGCCCCACCGGGTTAATGATTAAGGTCATAAGTACACACTATCAGCGATCAACAAGTAAAACACATACAAGAATTGCGATTGTGAATATAGAATAAAACATGATTAAGTGAGTGAAGTAATAAGCGTACATGAGTCACCCCAAAAGTGTAAAACATGACAAAGAGGAAAGATATACTCACAGTTTGCGAAAGCAACCAAAATCCAACTTAGGTGGTCGTGAGCTAAGTAATGGGAATTCCGAGGAATTCAACCTATAAAGTATAAGAATACTAATAAGGAAATGTCTAAAAAGTCTATGGTATCTAGGGTTCTAAGGCATTAGGGTTTGCAATGTCGATTTGGGGAATTAGAGATTTTATGATAAATCGAATTATTATAAAAGTTGTATATCAAAAATAATATGTCAAAATTTGTAAATGGGATTTAGGTAATATAATTATTACCAATTGAATATTAAGATAAGAAGAAATTCCAAATAACTGGGACAAAAGAATTAAATTAATAAAACTGATTTGAATTATAATGATTATTGTATTTAAATAAGCATAAATACAACAAAAATACAATATATGATTCAAAAATTATAATTTCGAGGAAAAGGAAAACATTCTGATGAAAAATACTTAGAATAATTTTTCATTTTTTTCTCAATTTATTTGCATTTAAAATTGATTTAATGAATTTAAATTATATTTAAATGATTAAAAATAGGAAAATCAATAAAAATAATTTTTTTCTGATCTAATAAATTATAATTAAGTTTCTAATGAAAAATAATAATTGCACAAAAATTCTGAGATTAAAACCATTAAAAATGAGTTTTTAATCAATTTATTATGATTAAAAAAATTTATTAATAAAATCATGAAAATAAATTTTTTTTCCAGAAATATAAATATAATAATTTTCTTGATGGTGTCAAGATACTACACCTAAATTTTCATGATTTTTGGAGCAAAAATGAATTTATTATGAATATTTTAAGTATAAATGGATTATAAATGATTAAAATAAAAGAAATATAAAAAGAGAAAAAAAAGATAATCAGAATGGTGAGTGCTTGGGTTCGAACCCGTGACCCCTGGTCAAGAAGACAAGTGACTCAACCACTAGACCATCCATACATTTGTTGTTTTTTAAGGAAACAAAATTATACTTGAACAATAATACAAATCCATCTTCTTCCCCAATATCCTAGCCAAGAACCCTAACCCTAACCAAAATTCAATTGACCATCAATTCACATCTGTTACGAACTATAATGATGGGGCTTTTGTTCAGGGATGATTATAAAGTAAAATGGCATGATAAAAATTCGACTTACAACAACGATTATAGCTCGAATTGAATCAAAGAAAACTGAAACTTCAAGTTGCGATTAGGAGACTTTAGAAGGCAATTTGTGTTGATTTTTTAAGTGGGTTTAAGACTAGTAACGGTGCAGGAATGAAACGGTATGATCAGTTTATAAAAGAGACGATTAGAAAACGAGTTTAGAGTAGTTTAAAGTTGTGGTCGGTTACATCATTAATCACGAATTAATCTTCCTTTATTACTCGTTTAATTCACATTTCAGGTATAGTAACCGCTTAGTAATGATGGAGAAACGCTTGGATGTTCAAACTTTTGCATTTAAACACGTTAATGGGCGAGTTGTTGTTGGCCGGAAAAAGTCGCCGCCGGCGACTGACCCGCCGGAAAAACGTGGAGCACAAAAGGGAGGGAAGGAAGTGTTTTTAAACTTTCATTCTTTGGCAGAATTAGTCCCTATACTTTTAACTAGGTTAGATTACTATAAAACTAGGTTAGTTTTTCTTTTTTTTAAAACTTAACCAAGTTAACTAAATTAACCAAACATATTTTTTTAAAAAAACTTCCTAAAAACTTAACCTTTTTAAATTTTTATAAAACCACATTTCAGTATACGCGTTTGATTAAAACATAGATACGATCCATAAACGCAAAGATAAAGATTGAGTTTAATCATTTATTAGATTTGAAAACGGGAAACTTACAGGAACTAGAATAGAAACATTTGAATACACGAAGGACTAAAATTGACAACTTGCTAAAAGATGAGGGTGACGGTTGTCACAGTCTCCCCTACTTTAAAAAATTTCATCTCGAAATTTCTTTCAAGTGGAAGTTTCTTTGAAACAAAAGGCGTTGTAAAAGTCAAGTATGCTTTTTTTTTTAAATTGCATCAGTCATGATTTGACAAAATTAAAAGTAGTGGTCTAATATCCAACGTAAAAGTTTTAAAAGAGATCTTTGACAGTGACTCAAGACTAGGAAGTTGAGATTTTAAATGAGAAAGTATTGGGAATGTGTAACTGGTGAGGGCAGAAACGCTGATGAGGCAGTCTCCCCTACTTTAGATCAAAACGTTTCTGACTGAACTTAATTAGGGTATGTAACAAGTCGAGAGTGTATGAGTACACAAGGTTTGAGTATTCTGCGTGGGTGGTCAAAAGAAAGACTCCAGAATACGAATTGAAGCTTGTGTTGAGACGTTCTTATCGAAAATGATAGCCGTTGGTCAATCGACCTATTAAAGAGGTCGGGTTTAACACTATTAATTAGTCCAAAATGCAATAAAAAATAATAGGGTAGATTCTTGGCCAGACTCCTAGTCCGCCCCCGCAGTATCGCTCGTGCTTATATATAGGGTGTACCGCAGCTAACCCACCACACTACTGATACTTTGGACTCGTACTGATCGTCTACCAATAGCCTAAGTAGAATCACACACCACCCCCATGTACCTGTAAGTCTATGATTGCGTTCCGGAGTGAAATCAATGATTTACCTTACACTAGGGTTTTATGCTTTTCCATATACTAACATAATTGATACAAGAAACAATGCGTGCAACCAAAATATGTTATGTAATAGATACCTTTATGAAATACTATTCAAGCATGACATGGTTAGAGGTCCTCCCCTTTCGGGTTCACCCTTCAACCATAATGAGAATAATGTGTACGTATCAGACATGATTAGGGGTCCTTCATCTTTCGGGTTCACCCTTAACCGGTAAATTTCTGTTCACATCGTTGGGCTCTAAACACCCATATTGATAAAATCCGAGAGTTTACACCGTTCCCCTCGGATTAAAGAAATACTCCAATCCAAGTCGTACGTGGGCACTAGCTTATATCTCATACGAGTTATCAACTAGTATGTTCATTTGCCATGATGATGAACAAAATAAGGTAAAGTATAACAGGGTTTTGCTCAAAACAGGAAAAATATGCATACCAAATATGCGTTCATGTAAGTATATAAGTATAGCATATAATTTCAATTGAAAGTATAATATAAATCGAGTAAATCGCACAATTTGCACCAAAGGAAAGTAGAAGGTTAAATTAATGCTCAAAACCAGTGTTGTAAAAATAACTACTAATAACTAGTGCGAGAATAGTGCGAATAACGCGTGAGGATAACCACCAATAAAAGAATAATACGAGAATAATTATAAATAAGATAATGTGCGAACATAACTATAAATAAAATACAGTAAGAAATAAATAATGAAATTTACTACAAATGAGAGTGTGCAAGTAAAAAGATAAATTTTTTGTTTATAAACCCGTAGTTTACTCGAACTTTGTGATATAGTTGAAAGAATAGTAGTAATGCATGAGAATAACTTTTTAGAAATCGAAGAATGTTTTAGATTCAAAACAGCTCACATAAAAAGACTTCGTAAGTAAGTACACACTGTCATGTGTTTACGAGAAGTCGAATTGAAAATTGTTTATAAAGTATATTATCAGTGGCAAGTTTCTTTTCCCGAAACATATATTGGATCTGTTATATGAAAACAAGCAGATTTACATTTGACTTGTAAGATATGCAATACAGGTTTATAAAATGCAAGATGAAACCATTTCATGAAGTATATATAAATCTAATGTGTTTCAAAAGACCAAGATTTAAAAGGGCGTGAATGATAAAAATCAACGTATGTAATACGAATAGATTCCCAATATTTAAGAAAATTCATGGTTTTAAAATAACGAGGTTGCGAAAAGCTTATAAATAAAATATTTCTTAAAGTAAACTTAAGATCGAGTCACAGCAAGAGAATTGATAGGGTTGAGTTGAATCTCCTTGATGATATTTGAAAGGTATGGGTAGAACAGGTATGAGGTTGTGAATGATCCCAGATGCCCTGACGAATTTTGAAAAATAGAATTTTCTGTACTTAAACATTTCTTTAACTTGTAGGTTGAAATCTCATTAAATTTTTTTTTTAATTGTTATGAAATGTTTGAGAAAATCTAAGTCTTACCCGTTAGGACTAGGTAAACTTGAAGCCTTTTAATTGCCAAACTTTTACGAAATTTATACATTGAAAGATCGTTTGTTTGTAAGAATCGTTAAGGCATCTCTTTGGGCTCATAGCGGCCTACTTATTTCAAGGCACAATGTGTATATAAAGTGTGTACTAATCTAGCGAATAGGCTTTGTGGAAAAACATACAGGACAAATTGCCAAGCTAATCGTTTTAGAGAGTATTGTACTAGTGCGTATGGTGTAGGGAGGCATTTATGTATGAGTTTAGTATGATTAAGAAGTGCTAACTAATGTTAGTTGGCTATGGCTTAGGAGACTGGGTGTAGCTATATTAGTATTAGGTATATGAGGATATATTGTGTTGAGTGTATTGTGGATGCATAAGCGAATACAAAAGTCATAATTAGGGATATAGTGTGACTTCGATCCAGTAAGTTTGTAAACATGAAGATATAAAACAGGTTGAATAATAAGTTTGGGAAACCATGTTTGTTTTTAACTGTATGAAGACGCAACATTCCTAAAATCAGGATGTGGTGGAAGTTAAACACAGAGTTTAAAACTTAAGTCGTGGGCAAAAATGTTTTTAACGCAAAAAGATTAATACCTTATAGTGTAAAAGTCACAAAGCATAAGTGAAATAATGTAAGCTTTAATGCGATTATATAGTGAACAAAAGTTTTAATAATGATGATAAAGAATCCAAAAGCGAATGATCAATGAATAATAGCATATGGACCAACAAGCGATTAAATTGAGTCTTCAAATGATAAACAAACATAAATATCAATGATATAAAACCATGGAATTGTTTCCATAGGAAACTTTGACTAACTCAAGTATTTGAAATTTCCTAGTGACTTGTGGGGGCGTACTTTAACATATAAGTGAATGCTCATCCCAAGAGTTCCTAGGTAGGTATACGGGTCCCTTGTCTGATTGGGATTTATACGATATACCAGGCCTAGACAGAAAACTCAGGATACAGGCGCTCACGCTTCCAGATTGTACGTGCCCCATCACTAGTGAATTCCAAAAATTTAGCGAGATTAAAAAACGAGGTATAGAAATAGATCCTTGAGATGTGGATTTCATTCCTAACTCAAAGATGTATTTCAAAATTGAAAGTACGGTGGAATGAAACCAGTCACTAAGTTAAGGATGTCACTCCCAGCTTAGTGGTTAAGTTTCGTTTTGAAGGAAATACTCTTTGAGGTGTGGATGTCACTCCTATCTCAAAGATATATTCCAAAGATGTATAACATATAGAGGAGTGAAACTAATCACCAAGGTATGGATACCACTCCTAACTTGGTTATTTCGTTTCGTTTGTGAAATACGAGTGTCTTCTTCTCCAAGTAAAGATAACGAAAGAATAAAGAGAAGGAATCATAGCGAAAATATCTTGATAGAAAATATAAGAATAAAGAGAAATACACACGAGAGGACTCGTGAATGTAAGCTTAGTTATAGACTAGGCTAAAAGGCATTGTAATAACCTAATTCCCTATAACCATGGCTCTGATACCAATATGTAACACCCCACCTAATGGCGGAAACATCGAGGTGTCACGTAGTGATGATTGTTAAATAGCTAATGGACTAAAAGTGTAAATAATGATACATTGATTAAGTAGTTTATTACTTTGGAAGAAAAAAATACAAGATACAAAAAAATTCTAAAGTGGCAACTAAAACTAAAATACAATAAATCCAACATCTAAGTAAAAATTCCAAAAGCTTAAAAGTCACTTCAAAAATAACCCAAAACATGTACGAAAATAATTTTGTCAATACAAAAAAATGTATTGGTGAGCATACCCTGTTTGAATACATATAGTAGAAAAAGAGTTTCACAATTCACTTGTTATACTGTCTACAATTTAGTGTTCAAGCTGTGTACAAATGTCACCCAAAATCAAACCTTAAAGAATCAAGAATCAAGAATCATATATATAGTAGCCGCTCATAAGTATCATTATATATAGTAGGCGACAAGACAGTGTAGTTTACACATAACAATAATCAAGTACTATTTATTGCTATGCTAGGCCCCACCGGGTTAATGATTAAGGTCATAAGTACACACTATCAGCAATCTACAAGTAAAACACGTACAAGAATTGCGATTGTGAATATAGAATAAAACATGATTAAGTGAGTGAAGTAATAAGCGTATATGAGTCACCTCAAAAGTGTAAAACATGAAAAAGGGGAAAGATATACTCACAGTTTGTGAAAGCGACCAAAATCCAACTTAGGTGGTCGTGAGCTAAGTAACGGGAATTCCGAGGAATTCAACCTATAATGTATAAGAATACTAATAAGGAAATGCCTAAAAAGTCTAAGGTATCTAGGGTTCTAAGGCATTAGGGTTAGCTACGTCGATTTGGGGGAATTAGAGTTTTTATGATAAATCCAATTATTATAAAAGTTGTATATCAAAAATAATATGTCAAAGTTTGTAAATGGGATTTAGGTAATATAATTATTACCTATTGAATATTTAGATAAGAAGAAATTCCAAATAACTGGGACAAAAGAATTAAATTAATAAAACTGATTTGAAGTCTAATGATTATTGTATTTAAATAAGCATAAATACAACAAAAATACAATATATACTTCAAAAATTATAATTTCGAGGAAAACGAAAACATTCTGATGAAAAATACTTAGAATAAATTTTCATTTTTTTCTCAATTTATTTCCATTTAAAATTGATTTAATGAATTTAAATCATATTTAAATGATTAAAAATAGGAAAATCAATAAAAATAATTGTTTTTCTGATCTAATAAATTAGAATGAAGTTTCTAATGAAAAATAATAATTGCACAAAAATTCTGAGATTAAAACCATTAAAAATGAGTTTTGAATCAATTTATTATGATTAAAAAATTTAAATTAATAAAATCATGAAAATAAATTATTTTCCAGAAATAAAAATATAATAATTTTCTTGATGGTGTCAAGATACTACACCTAAATTTCATGATTTTTGAAGCAAAAATGAATTTATTATGAATATTTTAAGTTTAAATGGATTTTAAATGATTAAAATAAAGAGAAATATAAAAAGAAAAAATAAAAGATAATCAGAATGGTGGGTGCTTGGGTTTGAACCCGTGACCCGTGGTCAAGAAGACAAGTGACTCAATAACTAGACCATCCATGTATTTGCTGTTTTTTAAGGAAACAAAATTATACTTGAACAATAATACAAATCCATCTTCTTCCCCAATATCCTAGCCAAGAACCCTAACCCTAACCCAAATTCAATTGACCATCAATTCACATGTAAGACCCTCAAAACCGACGGGTCAAACAGTTGGCATTCAAAGACTAAAACCATAAATTAATACTCAAGAAGTCTTATTTATTATCAGAAAACGCGCAGCGGAAAGAAAATTAGTTTTAAGTTATTCAAACATGAAATTCACCACAACGGATCAAAGCATATTTGTAAAACAAATAGTAAGTTTAGAAAAGAGTTTTCTAGCAATAAAGTAGTCTCTTCTTTATTCGAAATGTCAACTGCCTCTGAGTAGCCCTGCAGCATGCCAAGCATCCCTTTAGTTCTTCAAATACCTGAAGTCAAGCTAATATGCACGCAAAGTCAGACGAGCTGAGTGAATTCAAGTTTTATGAAATTCATAAATAATAAGTAATTTGTCAAATCACTATATAACAAAATACTTTAACCTCAGAGTTACAATAAGCGCATTCGCCTATATGTTCCCTAAGCAATTATAAAGTCTAGAATAAGCGCAATCCGCCTACTTAACATAAGACTTTATAAAAATCCACAATAAGCGCATACCGCCTATTTGACACAAAACACGACAAGTCTATATAAGCGCATATCACCTACTAGACTCAAATCATAACCATAAATCAGCGCAGACATATTATATAATTATCATAGCTCAAATTTTAACACTAGGTAACCGTCATACACAGTTTAATTATATAAATATATGGTCATGCATTTAACCTAAACAAGTATAAACCAAGGCAATCCCGATCTAACAAGCAAGGTAACAAATGTACTTTCAAGACATGCATATTAGCCCAAAATGTTTAAAACAATAAAAGGGCACATGAATTCACCTTATTATACGGGTCGCGTCACGACTAGTCAAGAACTCTAGCTGAGCTCGTGTAGTCAATAATCTGGTAAATTATACACAACATTACTAACACCCCATATTTCATACGCATGGCCTAATTGCAATTTATGCCCCACTGAGAATCATAACTTTATAGATTAACATGCTGGGCATGCATTTGAAAACAAGGACACCATTTATCCTTTTAGAATTTCATACCATGGATTAGTTGTTTCACTATATATACAACAGAATCCTAGCATGTACTTTTATCCTTGAATATAAGTTACGTAAATAAAAGAAAGTCTAAATATTGATGACTTATGCATCTATCTAGATAAATCACGTGAAGGATATTGGAATGCATGAAATACACACCTTTATAAGAATGGGATTAGTTTTATTGCTTAGTTTAGCTTCCTTGGAATTTAAACAAGATGAAGCATGTTTCGAAATATATAAACCCCTCCCATAACCACGAAAATCAAGCAGGAACACCAGCGAGCTTATAACAAACCCGAGTCGGGTTTCGCGCACCGCTCGCTTGCTAACTCGGCCCTTAAATGATGGTTATGATGGTTATTTCGGACCAAACAACCTAACCATCCCGACCATGTCACTCGACAAACCGAACCCTCCATACAATCATGAGTTTAGAAAGGTTCATAACAAACCTGGAATGACTTGTTGGATTCGGAACGACGACTTCAACACTGG
>JAUTDX010005346.1:0-24326 GCA_030844895.1 Ambrosia x helenae | reverse complement strand
TTGGCGGGTAAGGAACAGACGGGTAGGCAGGGGGTTTTGAGGTGTGGGTTGTATTCATGTGAGGGCATAGGTGGTGGGGAAAGGTATTTTCTAGAAACTCATAAGTGGGTGCGGGTCCGATAGTTTGTTTAAATGGAAAGGTGGTCTCATCAAAGGCGACATGACGAGAGATGAAAAATTGTTTAGTGGATAGGTCAAAGCAACGGTATCCCCGGTGTGTGGGTGGGTACCGAGGAATACACAAGGTTGTGAGCGGTTTTCTAGTTTATGGATGGTAGTAGATGGGGTGAGAGGGTAGCATAGGCAACCGAAGACACGTAAGTGATCATAAGTGGGTGTGGACATGTATAATAGTTCAGTTGGGTTTTATTGTTTGTGGTTTTGGATGGTAATATGTTTAATAGGTAAGTGGCGGTTTCAAGGGCAAAGTGCCAAAGGTGGGTAGGTAGGGAGGCATGAGCCATTAAAGTTCGGACCATATTATAATGGTTCTATTTTTGCGCTCAGCCTTACCGTTTTGTGAGGATGTGTAGGGGCAGGATAAACGGTAGAGAATACCGTTGGTGGTGAAAAAGTTTTGGAAGGAGTTGTTAACATACTCCCGTCTGTTGTCACATTGAAACGTTTTTATTGTACGTTCAAATTGGGTTTTAATGGTGGATGCAAAGTGGGTAAACGAGTGAAAACATGGGATTTTTGGGCAATGGGATAGGTCCATAAAAAATTAGAATAGTCATCAAGAAACAAAACATAATATTTATGGCCTGAAGAACTAATTATTGGGGATGTCCACACGTCACTGTGTATAATGTCAAACGGTTGCAAAGTAATATTATTAGAAGGAAAAAAAAGGTAAAACACACACTTTTTCCAAAAATACAAGACTGGCAAACATTATTTGAATAAAAATCAAAATCCAAACATTAGAAGTTTTTAATTGAACTAAAGACGCACGTCCTGGGTGGCCAAGACGGTGATGCCAGACTTGTGAGGAGATAGCAGCTAGGGCGGTAGGTTGAGAGGTGGAGGACCCGAACAGCAAGGGATAGAGATCACCGCTGTGTTGCATCGTAGGAGCGGTGCCTTGGTCTTGTAACCCTTCACAAGAAAACCAAACGGGTCAAATTCGACAGAAACAGAATTGTCCGTGGTAAAGCGACGGACTGAAATAAAGTTTTTAACAAGGCGGGGTGAATAAAGGACATTTTTTAGGACAAAAGGTGGGAAGGGTTTGGGTAAATATTTTGTGCCTTGTCCAAGTATGGGTATGGTTTCGCCATTACCAACTATAATATTACGAGACAAGCAAGAATTAGAAAAGGAATGAAAGTCACCTGACTCGTGAGTCATAGTAGAGGAAGCCCCTGTGTCCATGTACTGTGTGGGATCCGGTTGTTGCAGAGACATGGTGTACATAGCCTGTTCAATATCAGTGGGTGTATAGGCGGTGTGGGCCTGTTGAGGTTTGGGCCCGAGAAGGCCTGGTTGAGAGGAAGGGTTATAATTGGGCTTATTGGCCGTAGGGTAAGGGCAATGGGGTACGGGCCAGTGTTGTTGGGCCGGGGCCGGTTGATAAGGTGAAAAGGAATAGGGAGTGGGCCAAGGTGAGTAGGGATTGGGCCATGGAAATTGAGGTGAGGGCCAATTGGGAAAACGGAGGTACTGTGAACGGTTAGGAAAGTTTGGGCGGCCACGTCCTCTTCTGCCCTGTTTCCCACGATTGCGGGTGTAAGAAGAAGGGTCCGATTGGGTGGGTGGGGAGTTGGGTTGACGGGAGGAGGTGGCGGTTAGAGCGGTAGAGGCGGTTTTGGCGGCATGTCGGGCTTGGTCAGCTTTGCGGTTCTCAACCTCAATAATTTTTTGAACGGGCTTTGTAAAAATTTGGGAGAGGCTCCTGAGAGGTGAGGATTGTGGCGATACCTTCGTACTGTTCATTGAGGCCAGCGATGAGCTGCAATACGAGGCGGTCATTATTAACTGGGGAATCCACATTAGCCAACTGGTCGGCCAGGGTTTTCAGTTCTTGGCAGTATGCCGAGACACTAGGGAACGCGTCTAGGCGGGTATTGGAGAATTTATTCATAAGATAAATGGCGCGAGCACTTTTATTATCTTGGAATAAATCCTCAATGGCTATCCAAGCTTCATGGGCGGTTTTGGATTTGTCGATGACAGTGTGTAAAGATCATTGGAAAACCGTGCTATATATCCATTGTAAAACAATGGCGTCAAGCGTTCCCAATCATCTTGGGATTTGGAAGAATCGGTTTCGGGTGGTGGGGGACGTGGTGAGAGGTGGTCATGGACCATAAACGCCTTACAGTGTATGGTGAATAAGGTGGACCATGAACCATATTGGGAGGAGTCGATTTCAAGGGTTATGGGGATATAGTTTTTGATGTTGGAGACGGTGGTGGCAGGGTGAAGCTTGATTCAACAGTGATGTTGGGGGGAGGTGTGTTGGGAGAAGACATGTTGCGAGTGATAAGGAGAAGGGTAGGAAGCAAGTGTAAGGTGGCAGGAGGAAGAATACGACCGGAACAAGAAGAAGTCCGATCGAAGGTGGTGGCGGCAGGAAGGTAGAAGAGTAGGATTAGGCCTGGTTATCTCTTAATACCATGAAAGAATTCAAACCCATGCATATCTCATTGATTGGAAGGGTATAAATAATTACAATGTTATCTCCTAACTATGGTAACAGATAATTACAAATTAATACAGATAAGATCAATTCTAAATATACAATATCTATTAAATTCGGAAAAAAAAACATTCGAACTTGGGAACATGTTAATTCAAAGGGTGATGGTATTTACACACCCCCTATATGCCGCGTATTACGTGGCGTATAGGGAGATCCAAACTCTCATGCTTTATTAATGCTCATCAATTAGAGACCTGTCACAGGTCTGTACGCGGCGTATAGGCCTACATGTGACGTATAGTCTGACAAAACATTCCTATTGACATACCTCATATACGCCACATATTGTGGGCAGGGGTGTGTAGATATTTTTGGGGTCGGGGTGAATAACCAAAGCCTAATTAAAAGGGAGATGTTCGGGTAGACATTTTAATTTTATATTTAGTATGTTATAAATTTATCTTATTGAGTACTAAGAGGGTGTTTGTGATTGCTTATTTAATTTCAAAAGTATTTATTGACTTATGACTTTTTCAAAAGTAATTTTAAAAAATTGTTTGGATTAATTTTTGTTGTGGAAAAAGTCAATAATTTTTTTTAAATGTGTTTGTTTTAGCTTATTCAAGTAAGATAAACAAAAAGGAGTAATGTGGGTAGCTTGGTAATTTAATACTCAAAAAGCCAAAAGCAGTTTGAAAAACGAGGTTTTTGTGGCTTTTTTTTTAACGACCAACGAAATTCACCAAGAACTTCCTTCGGAGTTCCTACTCAGTCAAATCAGGACTTCTTCCACCCGGCATAGCCAGACATGTAAGGGAGCTCCTGGTTTCACCAAGTCCACCGGTTCTGAGGAAAACCCGACTATCCACCCGCGAAAGCACGATAATGGAATAATCAGTAAAACCCGACACTCTCAAGAATTGAACTCATGACCTTTCAGTCATGGGTCTTCTATCATTGAGCCTCCATACCACTCCACCATAAGATGGTTGGTGGTTTTTGTAGCTTTTGAAAAACGGTTTTTTAGCTTGTACCAAAGGGAAAACAAAAAGGACTTTTATCAATGTCAAACAACTTATTGCTTTATTGGTTTTTCCAAAAAGTCAATATTAAAATATTAAGTAAACAATATTTTTTTCTTTATTCGTACATGTTCAAATTTAAATTATTAATATTAAAATAGAATAAAACTTTGAATTAAACGGTTGTTAACATAAAATTACTTTATGGCTCTTAATTTTTTTATTTTTTTCATAATTTCCATAGGTTCATGTAAAATCCGTTCTTGAAACCAGCCTACTCATACAAAGAATCCATGTTCATGGAAGTAATATGTAAACGTTTTTAGACTGACTAAGGATATTCACTATATATAATTAAACGTAAATTTCATTTTCTAAAATCAAAATAACCAATTAATTTAACATATATAAATAAATGAAACATCGACTATATTATATAATAATATCAAGGTGTTGGACAAGACTTTGCCTTTCCAAATAGTGACGGGTTCAAATCGCACGGGGACAAAAATTTAGCCGTTCAAAAAAATTTCACGCTATAAATTTGTTTTACATGTTTGTAAAAATCGGTAATACCAACACGGTATCGCCACAAAGATGCAATGTCTTTCTATACGTACTTATGTTATAATGTGATTTGTTTATGAACTAATAAAACAATAAATATATAAAAGAAGTTTATTTCTATACAGTAATTGAACGGGCGATTAAAGAAATACTGCATACACAGGCTGGCTTTTACAAAATCAAGGGAGTTAACTTAAAAACCAATGTCATGTGAACTATGGAGTCTTATTTTTGTTATTTAGAAAGGTTCCAAAAAATATAGCAATGTATAGGTAATCGATTTTAAAAGAATGTGAAATAAAGTAGTGACAGAAAGTTGGTGAGAGGAAACGTAGTGCGGCATGAAACGACATGTGGCATCCACCTCTTCGTTGAGGCATGAAATAAAAACGGCGGGGTGGTGACGGCGTGGACAGTGGGTCTATGGTAGTGCCAACTTACGATTTTTGATTATTTTTTTTTATTTTTTTCATTTATGTTTTTTAATAATTAGACCATTAAATTAAATAAAAACCACTATTATATTATGTAATAGAACCAAAAAAACATTACATAAAAGACATAAATTAAAAATACATAAAAACTAAACATTAAATTAAAATATAATCAGGCCTTAACGTTAGTCATCATGACGAAACGTACTCAAACTCCTCGCCGACCTCAAAAGTGTACTCGGTATGAGTAATTTCGATTGCAACTTCTTCGGATTTAGTTAGGTCTTTATCCATGTTTGCTTTAAACATCGATTCAAATGTTTCACACTTAGATTTGATGTCCCACTTGTGTAGTTGAGTAAATCACTTTCACGGCGTGTATCCCCCGCTAACAGTCACTCAAAATTCAGTTAAAGCTTTAGCCCAAAAAGGTATTGCAAGGAGTATGCTTGTTCCTAATTATTTTATCTTTTTAAATCCAAAGGAGAGGAGAAGAAGGTGGTTTGTCTAGATGAGAGAGAAATAAAAATATGTATTTGAGAGGTAAAATTAAGATTCTAGTGCAAATAGATTAACATTCTGCACATACTATATTCTAGTAAATTATAATATTTTCATAAAATGATCATTGATTTAATAAATAATTTATATTCCCACCTATCAAATGATATTGGACGTTTTTTTTCCCGATCCAAACAAGAAAATTTGACAAAGACGTGATACTATGGTTCCATATGTACGACAGTACGAGTGGCGTAGTACGATAAATTATTTCATCTTAGACCTAGTTAGTGTAGTGGTGGCGTGAGGTGGCGTTATGTTGAAAAATAAAGCCCTCTATACCGTTACGGGGGGGCTTTATATTGCAAAATCCACTCCTAGCGTTATATATATATATATAGTATAAGTATCTATAGAAAACCTAAGTTATATGGTAAACTATGAAAAACCCAACTTGTGGCTAGAATTAAGCCACATCATCATGTTCCAAAATCAATTTATTAATAAGAAAAGGGCAAGGAGGTCATTTCGCATATGGCATCTTTTGACAATCTCTAGAAAATCTCCATCAAGTACAAAAGAAGGTTTGTATCTATCATTTTTTTATTTTTAAACCACTCACTCTCTCTCTCTATCCCTTTCTCTCTCAAAAATCAAAAAGTAGATCTGGATCTACAAGTCGACATCTACCACCATCATCATCAACATCGACCATCACCACCATCATCAACATCCACCACGGTCACCATCATCATCAACACGAAAGAAGAAGCATCATCAATTGGAGGTTTCTAAAGCTTTTTGGTCAACCATTACCACTTGTTGTTGATAGGTCTCCACATGTTGAAATTGAAGGTAAGTTTTTTTTTTTCGTTTATGTAGTGTTTTTTTAAGATTTTTCTTTGTTTTTCTGTTTATGGTCGTTGCTAAAGCTTTTTGGTCGATTAACATAAGATTGTTTTAACTTTTTTTCACTCAAATCATAGATTTTTTTTGTTTGCATACCAAGTGTTTGATCAAATGCTTGAATGAAAAAAAAAAACTTATTTTAACCTTTTTTGATTTTTTTTTTATTATTTTGTTTATGTTAGATTGTTATAGGATGGGGACATGAGGTTGTAGATCTGGTTTCTGTTCTACAGTTTGATGTTAAAGATGGTTATTGATGCATGTTATATGTATATATAGTAGGTTTATCATTTATGTGAAGGTCAAGAGTTCGTTTGAGTTTCGGATTCGTATTGTTTAGATTTTGTTAGTTTTGGAGCCCTAGGTTTTGAACTTGGGCCGATTTCAGTTTAGTGAGGATTGAAGGTTAATTGATGTTAGAATGATGTGTTTATTAGTTGAAAGCGATGAGGTAGAAATATTGAATTAATATTAACAGTTGGAATTTGGAAATATAGATTTTGTGACTTTAAGTAGTTATTTGGGCCCCGACTAACACATGTTACTCCTGTTTTAGTATGTTAAATGATGAGTTGGTCACACCGGTTAATATCTCATCTATTGTTTTGCAGTTGATGACGAAGACCCCACTGGTTAACATATGTTAACAAACGAAGTCGAAGGAAACTGAGAAAAATATGTAGAAAAACTTTTTTTATAACGTTTTCTTTTTTGTACTCCCAATGTATAGAGTTACTAGATTTATTTTGTTAAAGTGGTTAATTGTTTGTAATGATACTTTGTAATAAAGTGGTTATGGTATACGTTTCCCATGAAAGTGTTTCATGGTGCGATTGTTTTGTTTAAGGTATTGTTTGTAATGATACTTTGTATTATCGATTACGTTTTGTTTATGTTATTATTACAGAATGATATTTCTTGTGTTGATATTACATGTTAACAGTTAAGTTCTTTTTGTTATTAACAAGTGTTAACAAAGTTATTATACGTCAACTTATTAACAAGTGTTAACAAAGTTGTATAGGGCAGATTCACTACAACTGTTAACATGTATTAAAAGGTTTAGTAAATCTAATAAGGTTTTCCTTTTTTTTTTCCAATAAGGTTGGTAAGATATGTTAACACATGTTAACACTTTTAATATTTCAATTATGATTTCTTGTTTTTAGCACCAACTATCTACAAAGTTTTTATACGTCAACTTATTAACAAGTGTTAACAAAGTGTTAACAAAGTTTTATAGGACAAATTTACTAAAACTGTTAACATGTCATAACAAAGTGTTAATAAAGTTTTTAGACGTCAACTTATTAACAAGTGTTAACAAAGTGTTAACAAAGTTTTATAGGACAGATTTACTAAAACTGTTAACATGTCATAACAAAGTGTTAACAAAGTTTTTATACGTCAACTTATTAACAAGTGTTAACAAAGTGTTAACAAAGTTTTATGGGACAGATTTACTAAAACTGTTAACATGTGTTAACATGTTAACACATGTTAACAGTGTTAATATCTCTACTAAGGTTTTTCTTTTTTTCCAATAAGGCTGGTAAGATATGTTAACACATGTTAACAGGTTTAGTAAATCTGTCCTATAGCGTTTTCCTTTTTTTTTTCAATAAGGATGGTAAGATATGTTAACACATGTTAACACTTTTAATATATCAAACTTTGGTGTTTTGTTTTTAGCACCAACTATCTGATGATTTGAGCCAACACCATTAGATAACACATGTTAACACTTTTAATATCTCAATTATGATTTCTTGTTTTTAGCACCAACTATCTACCAAGTTTTTATACGTCAACTTATTAACAAGTGTTAACAAAGTTTTATAGGACAGATTTACTAAAACTGTTAACATGTCATAACTAAGTGTTAAAAAAGTTTTTATACGTCAACTTATTAACAAGTGTTAACAAAGTTTTATAGGACAGATTTACTACAACTGTTAACATGTCATAACAAAGTGTTAACAACGTTTTTATACGTCAACTTATTAACAAGTGTTAACAAAGTTTTATGGGACAGATTTTACTAAAACTGTTAACATGTTAACAGACGTTAACAGTGTTAATATCTCTACTAAGGTTTTTCTTTTTTCCCAATAAGGCTGGTAAGATATGCTAACACATGTTAACAGTTTTAATATATCAAAATTGGGTATCTATGTCGCCAACTTTTTTGCGTCTAGCGGTTACTTAGTGCATATGACCTTTTTAAAACCTTTGATATGTATAAGTTAAACTATGCGACGCCCATGGTGTCCCTTTTGGAATCTAGGCTGTATGTGGTTGCGTAAATTGCTGCTTTGTATTATCTTGTTAACAGTTGTTAGTACATATATCAAGCACTACCAACTGTTAATACACGTCTCACTCTAATCACCACAAACGTGGTTTAAAGGTTTTTATCAGGTTAACACATGTTACCATATTTGCATACACAAGGATAACACATGTGATCACACATCTCAAACTAACATAGTGTTTTACTCTTTTGTTTAACTTAACACATGTTAGCTTACAACCATAACAATAACACGTGTTAACAGAAATTATAACAGTGTTTTTTGTGCTGATTCCCACAGGTTCAGACCAAACATTAAGGACACAACTACAACGAATATCTATAAAACATAACACATCTTACATATTCTGACAAATAACTTACACATTAAGGACACAACTACAAAGAACTTGTTTAAGGACACAACCACATTAAGGACACAACCACAAAGAACACCTTCAACCCCTTCTTCTCTGTACACACTGGACATCCTCTCTGACCGTCTCCAGTCACCTTCTAACACCGCGGATGAATATCTTCACAATCAAAGCAAAACCCACTTCAATTTTCTTATATAAAAATAATAAAACTGAATAAATGAAAAAAAACCTAAATAAAAAACTGGGATATCACCCAACAAAAACCCAAATCAAGAACACATACATACCTGTTAAAATTGAAGATCATCACCAATGTCGTCGGATCTAAACATTTAAGGTCGTGGGAGGGAGGGAACGATAGAGGAGAGAGGAGATGGAAGATGGAACGGTGGTGGTGGGGGTGGTTGATGAAGAACATCGAGAAGATGAAGATAAACCAAATAGATCCGGTTACCACCACTATTGCTAACATTCAACAACAAGATGAAGAACACCAAGAATATGAAGATGGGGGAGGGAAGATGGATGTGAGAGAGAGAGAGAGAGAAAGATAAAGACGAAAACGAGAGAGGGTTGATGAGAGAGAGACGGAACGACGGTGGTGGTGGTTGATGATTTTTTTGAAGGTGTATGCTTGTTGTTTTTCATTAGTGTAGAAGGTGGTTGATGATTTCTTTGAAGATGATGATGATGATGAAGAAGAAGAAGAAGAAGGAGGAGGGAGGAGAGAGATTGTGTTGGGATTCTAAATATGATAAGAAAGATGAGAGAGGAGAGAGGTAATGGCATTGGAAAGATGAGAGAGGAGAGAGGTGATGGTATTGGAAAGATGAGAGAGGAGAGAGGAGAGATTGTGTTGTGTCCCCAAAATGCCCCTCCATGTGTCTTTATGTATTAAAATATTAATATATCTATGGTAAGTACATTGACTCAATCCTAGCCATGGATGTTATGTGATGGATGGCTAGGATTGGGTTTCCATAGTTTACCAAATAACTAAGGTTTCCAATATAACCATTCCCTATATATATATATAACACCAAATGAAATGTTGACCAGCAAATCAGAGAGGGACACGTGGACAGGGGGTTGACTTTCAAACGTGGACCAATCAGAATCAACTCAGGGGCATTATAAATAACCCCCTACCACTACACCCCTTTTTCACTTCATTTCCCCATTCTGACTCAGCTGCCACGTGAACCAATCAAAATTAGGGGCGTTATAAATAACCCCCTCCACTACACATGGTCTTAACCATAGAACTTTGTCACACTCACATGGCATAAGGCTGATGGGTGGGGCTAATCCCCGACCTGTTTTGCGTCATCTGGGACGGCCGACACCGCCCCCACTTCTCTATCTCCGGCTTAAACGTCCTAAAAAGGACGTTGGGGACGGGCCATTTTTCAACCAATATGACCGTAGGTCATTTAAATCCATCCAATGGCTCAATTTAAAATAAAATCATCTCCACCTCAACTCAAATCTCTCTAATTTTTTTATAAAAACAATCTTCTACTCTAAAAAAACCCTCTACTCTAAAAAATCTCATGGACCCATTCAACTCATATAACCTAAACAACCCAAATACAACGGCGGGTTGCTACACCCCGATACTAGATCCGCATCCCTCGCAACAATTACCACCGTTTAGAGCTTTGTCTAGTTACCAACAAAGCCCGAACGCTTTCCCCCAATTTAGTCCAATGCAATATATGCAACAATCATTTCTCACTCCTTTTCAACAACACAACAGACACAACCACCTCCCTCATTATCACCGATAGCCCCGTCTCACCCGGTCCAGGAGGATACTAATGCACATAATAACAGACATTTCTTACCTAAAAACAAAGTAAGCTCTTGTAATCTATAGTAAATCTTAGTTGACAAGGAATCAAAGGTTAGTAAAGACCCAAACACCCATTCTATTAATATTGATTACAAAACTTTATTTTATTTTATTTTTATGTTTTATCAACCCCATAAAAGTTATATTTTGGTTTGTCTAGACGTTGACGAAAACTCGATACCAAAAGCTCAACTATCCTTGGACGACTCCAGTATCTTACCATCACTATATTATGCAAACGATGGGTGCACTTGCCTTACATAGAATAAAGAGTGATAGTATCTTATTGTGTTTATAAATTTTAGAGTTGAACCAGTGTAAAAACTGGCAAAAAAATGTATCAATAAATGCATACAATCTAACACATGTTAGTAGTCGTAGTCATGGCGGCAAAGGCAAGGGCAACGACGACGGTAACAGCGGCGATGTCAACGTCAGCAGCAACAACAGTAGTAGTAATAGTGGTAGTAGGTGGTGGTGGTAGCAGGTAGGAGTAGTCCAGTAATAGTAGTAGTATTAGAAACCCACCCCAACCTTAACCATCCCCTTCCCTAATATTCTTTCTCACTCTCACACACACACACTCTCTCTCCCTCTCCCTCTCCCCCCCCTCTCTCTCTCTGTAGATAACCCACCACCACATCCTCACACCCATTAGACTAACACAACTACCCCCACCGCACTACCCATCAAACTCCGGCCGCCATCAGGACCACCGCAAACCATCATCTCCCTCTCTATAAACCCTAATCACACCTCATCTCAGCTCCTACAGACCCTATTCTATTCCAACAAAATCGATGAAGCTTAGGGGTGGAGATGACGGTGGGGGAGAAGATCAATGAAGCTCAGCGGGAAGGTGTTTTGATTTTAGGAAAACAGAGACGATCGATGAAGCTTGTGAAGCGGGGATGTGGTTTGATTCGGTTGGAAGTTATGCACCTTGGCTTAAGTTGTTGAAATCAATTTTTTTTCTAGGTTATGGTTCGGTTTTTGATGATGATGATGATGAGTAGTAGTTGTGTTAGATTTTTTGATGATTTCGTTAGTGGTGATTGTGTTTATGTAGCAAATTTATGATTGGGTAGTTTTTACTGGTAAACGTGCTTACATTGCTAGTTTATGCTTTTGATTTTTGATGATTGAGTAGTTGTTTTAGGTTTTTAGCTGATTATGTTACCGATGAATGTGATTACGTTGCTAATTAATGACTGCTGAAGTGGAGATGCCGCTGGTGGTGGTGTTGATTTTCCAGTGGATGTGGCGGTTGTGTGGGCGATGTCGTGGTAATTAATTATATTTTTAAAACATGGGGTAAAGTGGTGTTTTCATAGCAAAGCACAATTAATCGAGACTCACAATATAAGAAATCACAATGACTCAGGGCCCCAATTTCAAAATTGAGTGCTCACCTCAAATCGTACTGTACTCAACTAAAAAAAGTTAAATTCATTTTAATTGTTTTGGTAATTTCTAAGAAAAAAAAGAACATTGACTAAGCCAAACTTAAAAAAATAGTCAACCTAAGATTATCACGTAGGCAATTTCCCCTAGTGTGAACATAAAAATATTCGGATGCATAGTGTGCAACGCATCAAGAGGGCACCAGCTAAACCAATATTCTTCAACTCCATATCCAGCTAAACCAATATTCTTCAACTCCATATGTCAACAACACAAACAAGCATTCCAAGGTCAAAGTTAACTACATGTTTAAGACGCAGACGCCCTTAACAAAATTAATATAAAAGAGTTATTTAGACATACTAGTATATTAATTAATTTGATTAACGTTAAATTCTTATGTAATTTAGTGTAAATGACCAAAATGTATCTCTATTGCAATGTGGACAATGCTATCTTGTTGATGAATAATCAAATTCCAATATTAAGAATCTTATTCGGTTTCTTGTGCCGGCCCAAAAAGTCAACATGTTAAATGGGGAGAAATAATGAGGTTTTAATATTCATGATGTAATTGTTTAACTTTTTTTATGGGTACAAACTAGCCAATCTACCATGAGCTAATCAAGCTCGGCTTGAAAAAATTGTGAAGCTAGGCCAGTTTAAAGCCAGAGTCTAAAAAACAAGCTTGTTTAGTAATAGGTTCACGCTGAGCTGGCTCGCTAGCCTAAACGAGCCCTCTATTTATATTATTTTTTATTTATTCATATATTAAATAAACACTAAATAATAATAACTTCTA
Organism: Ambrosia x helenae; assembly: GCA_030844895.1. Classification (NCBI taxonomy): domain Eukaryota; kingdom Viridiplantae; phylum Streptophyta; class Magnoliopsida; order Asterales; family Asteraceae; genus Ambrosia; species Ambrosia x helenae. The sequence goes on along the minus strand of JAUTDX010005346.1, from coordinate 11,515 downwards.
TCTATAAAATTATGAAAAAATAACTAAATTATATATAAAATAATAATAACTTTAAATACTATAAGTTAATTGATAAATAATTAACGAGCCGAGCTCAAGCTTAAGCTTTAGTAATTTAAATGAGCTCGAGCTTTCATAATTTAAACGAGTTCAAGATCAAGCCTAGTTGAGATCGGGCTTGGCTCGGTTCGTTTGCACCCCTACTTTTGTTGTTTCGGAATTCGGTATTTTCAGCTGCTTGTAGGACTCTGTTTTTTTTTTCTTTTTATAGAATAATGTTGCCATTAAAAAAAAATTGATGATTTAAAGTTCAAGCCGTATCTACACATTTGACCTTTCTATTGAAAATGACATGCATGGCTGTAAATTGTGAGTAAATGGATCGATGCTAATTTCTTAGTTTTCTAATGTCTTAAAAATCAAAAGTTTTTTATGAAATTGTGATTTTGTACATTCAATCATTCTCCTTTAGACTTTAGTGATGTACTAGTGGTGATGCCCGCGTGTTGCAACGGGTTCGTTACACAAGAAAAATATTGAAACATAGTATTGTGATCACCTGAAAGAGTTTCGCCAGCCTCAACACCTTTGTAACCCCGTTTTCATGCCAAATTTATACTTTCTTTTGCATACCTAAAATCCATATATATATATATATATATATATATATATTATATGTGTGTGTATGAATTTAGATTAAAATGATAATTTGTTTAAATGATTATATCGTATTTTAAAATACATAAATTCTTAATCAACGAATAATCTTGTAACTAATGTATATGTCAAACAAACGATTGTAGTCAGCCCATAAATAAATAACAATGTAAAGAAAAAAATTTACTTGTTGACGCAGGTGGAAATATCATCACAATCCTTCCAAGATGTCACATCATCGGACCATAATCCCTAACGATTCATAATACGATATACAAATTTATTTTTATAAAATTAAAGATTTTATATATTTATGTAATTAGTTTCTTACATGAGTTAAATTAGCTTGAATGATCATTTATAGAGACTTCATATCCTTGTCATAGAATTGTGTTACAGTTGTAAGAATTATATCTCTGTCTCATAAGTGTTTTAATTTTATCATCAACCTTATAAATTTATAATCCATAAAATATAATTAAAAATTATATATAAATAATACCGGTAAGTTACCATTCTATCCTTAAATTAAGACTGGATGACTTTATTAGTTTTTTAAAAGAACAACCAGAAAAAATGAACTATAGAGTCCAAACTCCAAGGTTCATCCGTTGTCACGGATGCTTCATCACCCTTCAGTCACTGATATGTACGTACAATACGATGCCCATGTCCATCCGCCGACCCTGCCCATGCCTAACCGTCAACCCTACTTGGTGGTGTTCTAAAAAAAAGTTTTCTAAAGCAAATGCGTTAACTTTTTAAAGATGAATCTAAATGTAAAACAAATAATATTTATGAGTTTATTGAATTAGTATTTTATAATTATAGTTATTAAATAGTTAACAAATTTACGTTGTGAAATACTTACATGGTGCTGATTAGATTTATGCCTGAACCATCACAAATCAATGGTATTTCCCCCTTCTTCGCTAGTGAATCCAACATGCATTGGCTGATAATTTAAATGATTTAATTAATTTTCAAGAATATAAATTTGCCAACAAAAAAATATTTAAAAAAATGGAATACCTGATGAATGTCCCCCATGAAGTGTGATACAAATAACAAGGCCTCGGTCATATTATCTGCATTCACAATCAAGTATATTATCATTTCATGGACAATTCAATTGGATGATTCATTGAATGGATTTCATCAAATCATTCATAAATAGTAGTAATAACACTTAGATTGAGGGTTAAGACTTTGTATGAAGGAAATGTGTTGCATTATTATTTTGTACAATTGCTATTAAAGGTAGTACACAATGGTATAAATGGAACAAAGAAGGCAAAAATTTAAAGATTACACTTGATACTCTTGTGATGTCATCTTAACTTTGACACTTTGAACATATTTGTCCATGTCTACTCCTTTATAATGTAGTATAGATAAGGTGACAAGTACTTTGGCTTACAATTTTTTACACGCGTCAGGGGCGAAGGTTACTTGGGGTCAGGGCCCCCTGCCCCCCCCCCCCCTGTTTTTTGGCGCACTAGTGAAAATTTACGATTTTCTTAGGTAAACTGCGTCTGGCCTCCGCCAATTTTCCACTACTGATCAAAAAATTTTAAGTCCGGCCCCGCCGAATCCAAAACCAAGCTTCGTCACTGACATGCGTATCAACAAACGGTAGATGAAAAACATTTTTAATTAGAATGCATGACATGTGAATAACGCGAGATAGATTTGTGAATCTAACAAGGAGAAGAAAGACTCGTGAAGAGTCTCAACAACCAAATAACCAATTAATTGTCTTCGTAGATATAAATGGAAACACAAAATTTTCTTGAATCATATCGTTCGAAATGTTTCATGGTTTCTAGGTTTGTACATCATTGCCTGAGAAAAAAAATGCATATGTGATATGTGAATCAGTGGCGGATCTAGCCTAAAAATTCAGGAGCATCCCAAAAATAATTTACGGTATGTTTTTACAATAATGATTTTTTTACGTTTTCTTAAAAAATCACGGTATCCTAAAATTTCAACGTTTTTACGTTTATTTTTCCTGTTTAATAGGTTCGCCGCAACACATGAGTTCTAGATCGACTTTATTCTATTATATGTTTTACGCTTCGGATTAAGTTCTTCGCATTAACACCCAACAAGTTTGGTGGTGGTGGTCACTAACGATGGTGTGGCATTAGTGCTATTTTTGCATGTTTTTATGCTCCGTCACAACACGAGAGACTTAATATTAGTAAATGTTACTAGGCTTTAAATTTATATGTATTTTTTCAAATAAATATGAGAATTGCTTTTTTTACATTTTTTTAGATAACCAAATATATAAGTGATCAAACCATTTATAAATTTTGTTCCATTGGCCTTTAATACATTTGGCTCCATAACACTAGAAGTTATTTGTATTTTTGATCAGAGTCTAACGGGTTATCTACAGCAACAGTTCATCTCCATGGGGCATGGGTTTATATTTTGTAGACTATGGTATGCAAATTTAGAAAGATATGGCGACGTAGCTTGTTGCCCTCTAACTTCTATCTTTATGTAACTTGAAAAGGTTAAGTAATGAAAAAAGTTTTATTAAAAAAAAATTATAAGGACACGAGACTTGAAATAGGAACAAAGTTTTTAAACTAAACTAACAAATAATAAATAAAAAACCTACACAATTTATTTATTTATTCATTTAATTACTAACTTACTTGGTGTCACCTCCTAGAGTTATGATGGCCCCTATGTTAAATACTTAAATCAAGTGACCGGGTACTCTTGGGAAATAGTAAAAACATACAAAAACTATTATTTTATATTCTTTGTAAGATGGGCTATCAACTTGTAGGAGTATAGACTTGCTTTTAAAAACTTGAAAGAAAGCCTACAAGACTAAATTACTCGTGTTTGAATACTTTCCAACATCTTCTTCCTCATTGAAACTTAAACGGCAAAACCTGCAAGTCGCCGGAGCTTACAGGAAAATTTTTCAATCATTTCTCACCGCTCTCTCTTCACTTTAGAGGTATCCTAGTATTTGTTTAGGGGTATCCTATACGTAAAAACGAGAAAATAAAATAAAAAGTTTGCACTTCAGAGACAAAGTTGAGGGGTAGCCGGGCAACCCCTGGCTATTAGCTACATCCGCCCCTGATGTGAATAACACTACTGCTAAAGCATAGCTAAAGGTTTTTTTTTTTTTTGTTTTTTTTGAACGGCCAAACAAACTTTATTCAACACGCTAGCAAGAGACTAGCAAACAATCCGGGATACAATGCCGAAAAACAAAAACAAAACAAAACAAAGTCCGAACACTATCCCATCTTTGACGAGTCAAACCTACCCCAATCATCCCAAGTCATAGCCGTTATCCTACCTCGTTTGGTAATCCAAAGATAACTCATCACTTTAATCTCATCAATAATTTTCCGGATCGAAATCTCCTGTTGAGCAAAAATGAAAGCATAGCTAAACGTGAATAAAAGTTTTATACACAAATCAAGGGTGAGCAACCAACCACCAATTAACCGGTAACCGACAAAATCGGCCCACTGATAATAAATAATCGGATTAATTGATGGTTTGGTTTTGTGGAATTGGATAATTATAATTGGTAGTTTGGTTAAACATTCAATAACCAACTCCACTAACTATACCGAACCGATTGCATCAATATGTTTTAATTTCACTGCATAAATCCTAATGTGTTTATTATTCACTGAAGGTTACTAATATAAAACCACAGTATATATACATACTAAGGGTTAGGATTTATATATTTATTATTTACATGAATCTCACATGTAAATATGCATTAGGATTTGAAAACAAATTTGTTGCAAATGCTTAACTAGTAAAAACACGGGAAAGCTTAGCACATACCTTAGGTTTCAACTTCAAGCCTAAACTTTCAGGCCCAGTTACATTATTTTGCGTCATTTTAGTCAGGCTCAAAACATTTCAAGACCAAACCGAGTTCACAGTTAACCATCATAACCAAACCGATGTAAAACCATGTAATCAAAACCGATCGGTTATCCGTGTTAGGTTAACCGAAAGTTCGGTTATGTTGACCGGTTTAGACCAAAACTGACCCATGCAAACTTGTACAATTCTACATGCAAGCTTGATGATAAAAAGCAGGGCCAGCCCTTAAGGGGTGCGGGGAGGACTTCTGCCCCGGGCTCAATTTCTCGGGGCACATTGACCCTCCGGCAATTCAAATTTTCTTAACAGTGATGTCCTTGATTCGATGGATTTTCGTATGTTTGAGTCCCAAAATTATTAATCAAGTATTAATCAAAGTGAATGGTAGTTTAGAGCATTCTCATCCCGGGCATCAAATATATGTGAGTGTGTCCATTAAATTATATGGGGTGAGTGTAAGAGCATTCACAACCCATCCCCCATTCCCTCCCCCATTCTTAAAATTTAAGAAAATCCTACAAAACTCACTCCATCCCAACCCCTTTCCCCATACCCCATTTCTAAAATTTACAAAAAACCTATGTTGAGCCCCCATATATGGGGTCTTCCATCCTTCTCCCATATCATTTAATAATAATAAAATAATACAAATGAAAGGTGGAGTGAATTAATGTTGGTTGTAAAAAAATAAAATAATAATAAAAAAAGCTTATAGGGGATATGAATGGGGAATGGGATGTGAGAGATTTTGCAAAAGCGAGTGGCAAATTTAGAAAACTATGATTTTTCCTTAAATTATATGGTTGGGGATGGGGGATGGGTTGTGAATGCTCTAAGTGGTTGTGAGTGGAGGATATAGAGAATATTTGGTGGAAGCACTTTTACCCCTAAATATGAAAAGTTACTGTTCACCCCTAAACATATTTTAATATTCTTAGTTGTGAATGAGGAGAGAGAAAATATAATGATAAAAGTATGAAAAAGTGTTATTATTTTAATTAGGAGAGAGAAGATTTAGAGGTGGAGTAGTGATTTTTAGTGTAATTTGATGGATGAGATTTGGTGGATGGGATAAGAATGCTCTTATATAAAACAGAAAGTAAAGAAATGTTAGGAAAGGTTAGGAATTAAAGAAGAAAATGAAATAGTTTGAGAAAAAATTGCAGGTTTATTAAATTGTAGGATTAGATAGGATGAAGAAGATGAAATAAATAGGGCTTACACTTAGTTTTTACATTACCGGTTGGTTTAATTTCCTTTTTAACTTTTATTTTTATTATGAAACAATTTTTTTAATTGCTAAACTTACACCCATTTATATTTTCACCCTTTTGTGGGATTCGAAATACCAACCACCTCCAAGAGGGTTTGTTCGCTATACCGTTAGACTACAACCTAAGTGGAAAATAGAATTTGATCCATCAATTTAATATTACTTAAATTGTAGTTTAAAAAATAGTTAACATTATTTATTTCGTTAAGGTCTAAACTTAAGGTTAAGGGGCACAATTTTTACAGCTCGGCCCGGACACCTGAATTTTCAGGGACGACCACGATAAAAAGCTAATACACGACTCTTGGTTGCTTATCTCATGGCTATAAATGTGAAACTGTTCTTACATGATGTAAACCACACTTAATTTTTTTAAATAAAAATAAAACATTACATTAAATAAAAAAAACTTACACTAAACAAAAAAAATAAAAACAAATTACATAATTTTTTTTACAAAAAGAAAATATTTTTATTAAAACGAAATATGAAAGTTACATCACAATAGAAGGTAGACGGGGGCAACAAGCTACGCCGCCACCCCTTTCTGAATTGCGAACCCTAGTCTACTAAAGACAAATCCTTACATTAAATAAAATAAAAAATACTAGAAACTAAATAAAACATTACTAGAAAATATAAAACACCTAAAATTTTTTGCGCAACATTCGCCACGCCGAAACATGTGAAAAATCCACGCTGACCTCGGAAGCATAGTCGATTTTAGCAAAGTCTTCCTGCATATCTTATGTGTCGACGGGGTAGTTTAGCATCGCTTCCTTAAGAAAATTGAACTTTTGACACTTGGATTCGAGGTCCCCGTACTTGTAAGAGATTGAATCACAGGTATGTTGTGTTCTCCCGACAAGTGCACCAAACTCGGCTAACACTTTTTTTCAGCATGGAGAGCTCCGGCCACGACCACTGCTTGTTGATGCACCATCGTTGTGTACGGTGTTATACGCGATTTTTGTGATTTTTTTTTTGTGAAGATGAGAAGATTTGTATAATTTTTTTTTGTGTGTAGTAGAAGAATTTTTTGAATGTGTGTAAAAAAAGGGGGTAAATATGTGTATTTATAGTAGCTGGTAATTAAATTTTTTTTACCATTAGCCAATGGCTAGCTAGCTGCTAGCAAGTGTGATAAGCATCACGAATTAATTGGATCGCGGCCGTGATTAGAATGCGTTTTATGTCTGATTAAAACAAAATTCAACCAACGAGTGATTTTCTATAATACATTAGCAAACCGACCCATGCCTCGTACATTCGTGTTAGGCATTATAGTCTTGTACTCTTGGGCTCCTTTAAGTTCTAAATTCTAATCATAATTAGATTCAGAATTTCGGGCAAATAGATTTAGGCCAACACAACAGAATATTAGGTTAGTTTAGGTTAATCGGTATGATTATGAATAAAAAAATAATTGTGAAATGATAAAGAAATTTCTATATATCTTAAAACACAAAGGGGCTGTTAGGTGATCAAGTGCTGAATCATTAAGAGCTCTGAATGGTTAAGAGGTCTGAATGGTTAAGTGCTGAATCATTAAATTGGACTTCTTAATGGTTAGTTTTCTTGTCCCACATTGGTATGGGAGTTTCATTAAAGTTCAGCCTAGTTCAGTGCTTAATGGTTCAGCAACATCCCAAGTCTTAACGATTCAGCCTTAACCATTCCATTCAGAGGTTGAAACAAACGCGCTGAATGTTGAATCATTCAGCACTGAATGGTTAAGAGCCTCATTAAGAGGCTACCAAACAGCCCCAAAGTCGGTGTCTACGGTGTCACCCACATAAATTAAAGTTTTGCCTTTGTTTGAAGTTACAAGACTGCCATCTATTTCGGTTCTCCGTTCACTCCGGTACAAGTATTTTTTTCAGCCGCCGTTGTTTCGCTGGACAACTTTCCAAGTCAACACAACCACGTCTTGACACGCTACCTGGCATTGGAATCCACTTTATCACCTCCAACATAATCCAAAAGACGAAGGGAATGTCACTAAACGGTGGATATGAAAAATATTGTGGCTGGAAAAACCGGAAAAGAGGTTGTAGGCTTACTGTGAAACCCTTATCCACCACGCATGGTCGAAAAAACCACATGCAACACTAGATCGGGACCGCGATGTTGTTAAAACGCCGGAAATAGTATACGTGGTCGCCGACGTAAACCAAGATGTTGTTATTGTCCATCGTTTTAGCTGTTGCTTTGGGTCGCGGCTGTTACGGTTGTAAACACGGTACCCGCCGCCGCCTGCAAGCGATGGCTTCGTCATCGCCGGTCTCGGGTCTTGATAGTGAACCACCGTGGAGGTCCGCGGAAGAGAGAGTGTGTTGGGGATTGTGGTAGTAGACATACTAAATAGATTGTTTAAATCTTTCCTACATCAGTTTTGTGATCTGATAAATATTGTATATATATATAATATATATATATATATATATATATATTTTTAATGAACCGAAAAGCTTTTGATTTTGAACTAGGTGGTCTTCCGCGCGTTGCGGCGGGGAAATGTGATAACTGCGAGATAGGGATAGTTGACAAGTAACGCGATGCAAGTACACAGAACGTGATAATTGCGACTGTGTGACGCCGATTCGTTAGATGATTATAGTTAACATAAAGAGGACTGTTTATAAACGTTTAAGGGAGCATGAGAAAATATCTATCACTTCGTCTTCAATGAACATCCGCAAAATAAATTTTATTAGGTGGATGCACTTGCAATGTATAAAAGTAGCATATTTAAAGACGTAAGGACAACGACCATCATTAAACAGTATCGTCAATTTGCGCTCCAAACAATGTCATAGAAAACATAGATATTATAGGCTCTAATGTTTTACATAAAATGAGAGCTACGTTGAATGTTGTTTCGCCTTCAGGAGTTGTAATTAGTTTGTTTGTTTCTTCAGCCAAATTATTTGGACAACTAGTAAGTAAACCGACGTTGACTATATGAAACATAGACCTTTTTCCTTATGGGGAGTGAGGAGTTCGAGTCCTACCGGCACCCAAATGCTGCTGGTGGGCGGGGTTTTTACCGCAGTGAGCATTCGGACGACGGGTTTTTCCCGAAAACTGGCGTGAAATTATTGGTGGACCCGGGTTACTCTCGGGGTACTCCTTTGTCCAGTGGGTACTTCGTGAGTGATCGGGATTGATTTGTTTGCTGTTAAGAAAAACACAATACTACTTAAGGTGCAACAGCTAAGAACCAATTCCATTGAAACTAAAATTTATTTAGCGATGCACATAATTGTTATAATTAATTAAATTTTACTAAAATGTTACACAACGTCAAGAACTAAATTTTCGGCCATGCTTTATGAAAATCAAATTTAAAGATACAAATAAGAAAATTAATTATATTTACCTATGCACATATTACCACAACCTTTGTCAGACAAACTCTGTCCTCTCTTCAGGAAAGTACTACAACCCACACAACACAACACAACACCACCACCCATCTACTACTACTTCTTCTTCTCTCTCTCTATCTCTCTCTAAATACTTTTATGCTGTATGAAACATATGGTACTGTGTTCACCAACGATAGGTTGCACGAGACACGCTTTTTTCCTTGTAAAAATTCAACAACAATAAGAAGTTTACCACATAGATATACGTGTGGGCAGCGATGGTGGTGTAAGAAAGGATGGGCGACTGAGGATGGCGCCGAGGCGCCGGTGCAAAATACTTCAAACGGTAAATTGATCTCTATCTCTTTGTCTGTGTCTTTTCAAGATAACTGTATGATTGGGAAGAGTGGTAAGAGAAAAACATAGAAACCTGTGGTTAATTAGCAAAACCAGTAGCCAAAGTGAACAACGTAGGTTGTGGTTTGATGGAGACGGTGGTAGATGGTTTTCGGTGATGGAGGTGCTTCAGTGGTGTTGACAACGGATTGTGCATGGCTGTGAGGTGGAGAACGATGGTGGAGCTGTTAGAGTTTGGTGGTGACAAACTGACAATATACGGTGGTGGGTGTGGGTGTGAGGTGGAGTAGGATGGTGGAGCTGTTAGTTCTGAGATGGTGAGGTCTGTGGGTAGCTTGGTGGTTATCAGTAAGCAAGGCAGGTGATGGAAAGAGAGAGAAGAAGAAGGTGGAAGGTGGATTGAGGAAGCACGAGATGAAGCAGCTGAGTTGACGCGTGTATAAGACTGTTAACGAAATGACTAAAATACCCCTTGGGAAGATCATAAATTACGTAGTGGCATTTGAACTATTCATGCTCAATTGGTTTGATATATAGTTAATTGCAAAATCAGTTACCAAGAAAGCTGGTGATTAAATATCCACACAGGTGAGCTCCTCACCAAATTTTTGAACAACATTTTTAAAGTAATTAATTAAACGTCAACAAATCAAACCCGAAGACTCTTGAGGCATCCTTTCGACAAATTTAGGTATTCCGAAAGTACCCGAGTTGTCAAACACCAAATCGGGGGTAACCCCGATAACCCACTCGCCCGTATACACACCATGAAATTAGTCTGGCTCAAGAATCGAACCCAGAATCCCTCAGATCTTCTATTATTACCCACCAGTGTCTCTACCACTATACTGTAATGGTATTGACAAACATCTAGACTTTATGCCTTTAGGTTTCATATAATAGGTCGTACATATTAATTCACTATGTCGCATATTGTCGCTTTGGTTGCTAAGTCTCCATGCTTGCAATGCTCTCGCGCCGCAACGCGCGCGGGTTTAAATTACTAGTTCCAATGAATATAGAACGTAAATTGTTGCAGATATAAATACAATGCAATACCATTATAATAAAAAGAGTTAATGGCCAAAAATCTCCCCAAGGTTTGATCAGTTTAGCTACATCAGTCCTAAATCGAAACTTTTTACATCAGGATCCTTTTGTTTTACATTTTGTTGCCAAATACGTCCCTGAAACTAACCTAGTTAAATATTATCTTTAACTCTGGGGGCATTTTTGACTTTTTGCCTTAGCCCTTTTAAAGCCTATTAAAACACAACTATTCATAAGCCGTTTAAAGCCTTTTTAAATTGGGTTTTAAAATGGGGGCGGCCAAAAAGACAAAAATACCTCAGAGTTAACGTCAATAGTTAACTGAGTTGAGTGGTCAGTGACGAATTTAGTAACAAAATGTAAAACAAAAGGACCCAGATGTAAAAGGTTTTGATTTTTGGACTGATGTAGCAAAATTGAACCAAACCTCAGAAATAATTTTGGCCATTATCTCTAATAAAAATATTGCGAAGTCCCATAGTTTGATAATTATTGTTTTATTGATGTGTTTAATGTTATATATTGGTATATTTGGTTTCAAATAAGGTATGGGGTGTGATCACTGGTGAAAGGATCATTATAAGGCTTTATCTCGGCGCCACGCAAGTATCGAATTTAACTATTTTTCTCTTTCACTGACATGGGCTGTTGTCACTACCCTTCACTATCCATAACTCTTTATTTTTTATTTTTTTTTACTTTTTTTTCAATTCTTTTAATTTCAAGCAAAAATAAATAAACTTTCATCAATATTAAAAAAAAGTTACATAACGCACAAAAACAACATAAAATGCATAATTTAATCGCCACCACGCTTGCACCATTGCTTGCACTCTGGCATCACCCTGATCCATCTTTAGTACTACTACTTCGCTCTTTAGGTGGAAGTTGATTGATGTCTTTAGTCATGATGTTAAAC
>JAUTDX010005345.1:0-23627 GCA_030844895.1 Ambrosia x helenae | reverse complement strand
GTCTGAGATTCTCGTAATTTTTTTAACCCCCCATTGGAAATTCTACCAACCCATTATCTTCAATGAAGTCGTTAAAGGCCTCGGCAACAAACCGGATTAAATTCCGAGTTCACTCGTTCCTCTTGAGTGCGCACGGAGTTAAAGTCCCCCATAACAAACCCATACCCCCGGCTTGTTTTCGATGTGAGCTGACAATTCGTTCCACAAATCTTGTTTCGGACCAGTGCCTTGTGGGGCATATACATTAACAAAATGGACCATACCTGAGACTTGGGGTATTGTACCGAGACGATTTAAATAATTTCTCTGTTTGACTGTTTGAAGGACTTTGAAAACACCTTGATCCCACAGTGAGAGTAGACCCCCGGAAGTCCCAACCGCATTGACGTAGTCTGACATAAGCGGCCTGTTGCCCCACAACTTCTTTACATGAATTTAGACCCATCCGCTTTCATAGTTTCCTGTATACCACGAACGTCGCTTTATGTCCCCTGATTACATCTTGTATGGAAAGGATTTGGGGTCCTCTCCGATCCCACGAACGTTGTAGGAAAGTATTATCATTGGTCCACCACTGTAACACCTTCATCCCGGATGGCTTCTGCAAGTGCCGCTTCAAAGCCATTTAGATAAATACCTAAGGTTTCACCAAAGTTCACTGTATTGGCAGCTTCAGACAGAATCGGATCAACCAAAGGAACAGCGACGGTGGCCGGACCGTCGACCAGAGTGGTAGGCTTGGACAAGGACAACATCGTCAGCCGAGGACAGGTTGGTAACGGGTTGACTTGCATAGGTCTCATCGAGCGGGTTTACAAGACTGGGAGCGGCTAGTGTTTGGGGGTAAATGATTTTCAAGGGATAAGTCATTAATGAAAGACGCCTTTAACAGTGTCCGATGATGTGTTCAGATTGAAAATTTCTGGGCCGGCCCAATTGGGGTCATTATAAAAAATTCTGGGTGGCCCACAGTCAAGTCCACTGGACCAGGGAGTCTCTACCCTTTGCCTTTTGCGATTATTGTAATTAGGTGGAGTGGACCCACCGCCGCCAGACAACTCTTGGACAATATTGTGGCCAACTGTTGAGATACCCAAGGTTGTATTTTCAATGTTAGACCCCACCCCCATGCGAAAATTCTGGGCTTCCCCATGCACCTTCACTACATGCGACTGTTCGTTCCCCATGCAAGATTTCTGAATTTCCTTTTGCAACTCCTTCATCGGACTACCAACAGTTTCCGGCAATGGTTCAACCACCGGCGCTGGGTTGGCGGCGTCAGCATGATGTTCCGGGGGGATCTCACCATCTTCCAACACATTATTATCAACGTCCTCATCCATGTTATAGGAATCCAAAATATGTTGAGACGAACTCGATACCGTGGATTTAACAAAATCCGGGCACCAGTCCTCATCAACTTCGTGAACCCACACCTTGAATTGTATACCACGACAGTTGATCATTAATGTTTGTTCTATACGCTTACCGTCTTGAACCAGAATGGCAACCTTTTCCGAAGACATGTTACCATCCTTCGTCGAGGCCGGTGAGCTGTGAACAATCACCCCGAAGTTCTTGCCTATTTCATTAAACACCAACCCATCCCAAAGACTTAGAGGAACCCCGCTAATTTGTATCCATGCCACTCTGTCATAAACAATATCTTGGCCAACCCAAACTTCAAGGGAGGAGAAACACTTGGACCATGTTTCCTGTTGTTCTCTGAGAAAGTCTTGGGCCATAACGGATCCTTGGAAGGATAGGATTACTTTTAAACCCCCAACATATTTGACCGAGAACTCATCTTTAACCTCCAGAGAGAATAAGGCCTCCAGATTGGCTAGAGTATTGAGGTCATGAGCGACACCCAACAACGAGCACTTCTTCCATTCGTTCGCCGCCGGACCTAGGTGTTGGGGATGGTGGATAGACAGCTCCACATTACTGTATCTGCAACGCCCGTCATGGCTTCCATAAAGGATGCCGACCCACGAGTTCTCCATGGTTGTTGGTTAAGCTTGCTTGGACCTGGTTGGAATATTGTCTGTGGCTTAGGCTTCATACTTTCTTTAGCTCTTCTCATACTATCTTGTTTCCCAAATTTTGCGACGTTAACACCCAATCTTATGTTTGCCAAGTTGCGTCATTCCCATCCGGTTAGCCATTTCCGACCCATCAGCAACATCTTCGAACCGGATGAACGCGAAGAAACGACCTAGTTTGTCTTTTCGTTTAGGAAGGTAAGCATCCACCATGTTCCCATAATGCTTGAACTCCTTCCATAGGTCCTCCCAAGAACACCAACCAGGTAAATTAGAAATGAAAAAGGTGGTTGTGTTTTCGTTCTCTACGTATTGGTTTTTCTGGCCTGTGGATTGCTTCTTCTTGCGCCGTCGCTGGATCTCCCATTCACCGTTTTCGTCTTCTCTCTCCCTTTCTCTCTCCCTTTCTCTCTCCATTTAAGTAGGTTGGGGTGTTGTTTTACTTGATCAACCAAGCTTATTTCACAATTTTAGTAATTTATTAATATTAACGTTGTAAAATACCCACAAAAAACGTTTCTTCTCATCTGAGTCGGTAATTAAAATTCAAGTGGTTTGTATGAGCCATAAAGGCTTGTGCCCTAGTGAATTGGTGTTAAGTGAATTTGATAACTTCAATTTGAAAAATTCCTTCCAGCAACACATCGAATTTAACGCTCATAATTTAACAAAACATTTAGTCTGTAGTTAAATTAACAATTATCAAATAGTGCTAAATTGTGAGAGTTGTGTAATGGTGGTCGGCGTTGGATGGTGAGGCGGCTGGTAGGCAGTGGTGGTAGGTTGACTATCTTGGCTTGTGCGGGTGTTGTTGATGTCGGTACCAATGTGTCTTTGTATTTTTTTGTTGATTTTTATTGTTTTTACTATTATCTAGATGTTTGAATACTTGGATTATGAATCAAAATAAGTTTATCTATGCCTAATAATAAGACAAAAAGTTAAAACGTTATATATTGGGGGCAATAAATTTTATGGTTTTAAATTTGTATAGAGAAGATCAAATCCCAATAAACTTAAGTCTTTAATGTTTTATAAAGAGGGCTAATAAGATTTTCAGTTATAAAAACTATGTAAAAGAATTTAGAAGGGGTGTGGCTTGCCCACGCCCGGACCGGCCCCTTCATCCACCGTAAAGTGTGGTGGTGGTGCACCGTAAACTGAGGCTCTCACTTAGTGGAAACGGTGACGATAGCCTGAAGCGGTGGTTTCCGTTGGATTCTTTTATAACTAGTTATTTTTACATACCTTTTTAATGTTCTATATACTTTTATTTTTTTAACAGTAACAATATTTTGTTTTTCATTTTCACGCCACTTGACAGAAAAATTTAACGTTCATAAGTGCCATATCCAAGTTTTTTTATTTATTTTGTTTTTTCATGTCAGGTTGATTATTGGGTGAATGTCTGCTTTAGGTTCGTGTGAAATTTTCTGATTGAACGCCGTTACTTAACCTGCAAATATAAATGTTTGCAAGATATAGATAATATTTACATCTTGTACGGAGAAATACAAGCTTACAACGTTAATATTAAGTTTTGTTCAAGGTCCGAAACGGGCGGCTATAAAGAATAAACATATTAAGTAAAAGTCTTGTACGGCAATAACAATACATAATTCAATTCTGCAATTCATCTTGCACATGGAATTTCTCGCAAATAACCAGTTAAAGAACCTTAATGCATGGGAATTATAGACATCATCAACTAATAATTCAACAAGAATACTGATCTCATGCATCTTTTATTTTAAAATTATAACGGTTATGGGCTGTGTTTGAGTAATCACCTATGTTGCACGGGAAGTGGTACGGGAACGAGAAACGGGTACGGGTATGAGAACGGGAAACGGCAAAACTAAAAAAATCAAGAAACGGGTACGACACGGTACGACAACAAAAAAATATAAAAAAATAAAAATATATTTAAAAATTTCAAAATAGATATATATTTTGTATAAATTAATAAGTATAAGGACCAAATGTTAACTTGTAAAGATATTGGGGATTAATTGTTTAATTACATAAACCAATCTTTTGTAACAATTTACAGGTTTCAAGAACTAAAAGTAAAGTATTGAAAGATATAAAATAATTTATAAGTTTTAAAGGACTAAAAGTAAAGCATTGAAAGATAGAGGGTTAAACCTAAAAGTTTAATTAACCCTAAAAATCTAACACACATAATAACAGCCGCCTCCCGGTGATAGTTGCTACTTTTCTCAAAATAAAAAATATAGAGCAGCAGCACGAGACTTCAAAGGGTAAAATAACTAAAATGCTTTCTTCTTCATCTTCCAAACCAGAGAAAACAGAGAGCAAACAGCAGCACTGGACCAACATGCTTTCTTCTTCATCTTCCAAACCAGTCATTTCCAGTGGAAACCTTAAAAATAACGTCCCCAAATCTGTAATCGGTACAAGAAACGTCGTTGACTTACGAAAGCGGTCAAGAAACGGCCAAAAAAACGTTTCCCCGGCGTCCCCGTCCCCTGTGAGTTTCGGGTACGGGGGACGGTGCCTCTTTGCCGTTTCCATGCAACATAGGTAATCACGACCATATATCCGATTATAAATCTTGTGTCAAATGCAGCGTAAAATCAGTCAGGTTTTTATGATTAATTACTCGTCGGCCATCAGGTACACCGGTGGGTTTCAGTTATACCCATTAATTATGAAAAATTGCCCATAGGCTTCAACTTCTATTTTATGTTTGTTCAATTATAGTAGCCGTATATAAATATTTTGTAGCATGTGGGTGCACTTTTATTCATTCTATCTTTTGTATTTTGATATTATGTGTGTAGTGGAAAGTTCAAATGAGAATAATATATCTTTTAAGAAGAAAAAGAACAAATATCTAACAATAGGAATCCGCATATAATAATTGTAATTTAATATTAAATAAATTACTAATGTTTGTAACTCCTTTAAACTAATTGAATAAATGAAACTAATAATTAATGTTTAAGTTATATAATTTCAAAGCAAACCTAATTTAAAGTGAAGGATAATTTCGATATACGTATGATGAAATTTTATATGTGTAGGATAAATGTATGATAATTTCGATATGCGTAGATTAAATATATGATAATATTCGATATATGTATGATGAATTTTAATATGTGTAGGACAAATTTTGATAATGTGTAGGATAACGTGTTAATGACTAATTAATTAGAGAAATAATAATTAATGTAAGAAGAGTTAAAGTATTTAATTTTTATCATTATGTCATTTGTTCTTTATGTTCTCATATTAAGTTTTTTTCTCATTTGATCCTCCCACTATGTGTTTGTATCGCATCTTTATGGTTATTTGTAAGTGTTTGATTGTGTTTTGTGACAATCTTAGAACGAACTTGTAATTTTTGGACCGAAAATCAATTTGAAATCAATCAAATCATTCTATTTACAGTGTTGTGAACTTGTACTACATTCAGTATGTTTAATCAAAGATTCCGCATTCGACTTAACTATTTTTTATTTAAATACATTTTCATAAAAGATCAATTTTAGGTTATACATAGCAAATGTAGTGTTTTTCTATGTTTAAACCAACATAAATCTTTTGTTTAGTAATTGTATTTAATGTTAAATAAATTATTAATTTATTGTAACCTTGTGAAATAGTTAAATAAAATAAACTCATAATGCATTTTTTTATAAAAAAAATTGCAAAGCAAACTTAATTTACAGTGAAGAATAATTTCGATATATAAAGGATGGATTTCTATATGCGTAGAATTAACATATGATAATATCGATATATACAGGATAAACGTATGATAATTTTGATATATGCAAAATGGATTTTTATATGTGTAGAACAAATTTTGATAATGTATAGGATAAATTGTTAATAACTAATTATTTAGAAAGTTAATAATTAATGAAAGAAAAGTGAAAGTATATTTAATATTTTGTCATTATGACATTTTTTTTTTCTCACATTAAATTTCTTTTTATTTGATCATCCCTAGTATAAATCTTCCATTAAATAATTGTATTTAATGTTAAATAAATTATTAATTTTTTGTAAACCCCAAAACCAATAAAATTATTGAAACTCATAATTCATTTTTAAAATATAACCTTTCAAAACAAACCTAATTTAGAGTGAAAGATAATTTTGATATGTGTAGGATATATATAGGGTGAATTTTTATATGTGTAGAATAAACATATGATAATCTCGATATGTATAGTATAAACATATGATAATTTTGATATCTATAAGATGAGTTTTGATATGTCTAGGACAAATTTAATAATGTGTATTGTGTAGTATAAAGTGTTAATGGTTAGTTAATCAAAGAAGTAATAGTTAATGTTGTTTCTTCTTTTTGTTCCCAAATTATGTTTCTTCTCATCTATCTCTCTCTCTCTCTCTCTCTCTCTCTATATATATATATATATATATATATATATATATATATATAGGGTAGGGTTCAAATAGGAACCAACCCTTAAGTAGGAACTATAGGAACCAATCTGAGCCATCCATCTTCAATGGCATGATTGTAAATAAGTAAAACTTTAACTAATTGTTATTTTAATAAATGGTTATTAATGTCTTTTGTTCAATATCATTTATTAGGTAATTAATAAGAAACTCCTGTATATTTGGAAACAACAAATTAGTGTTTATGTATACCCAAACGTATTTATTGTATATACTATTAAAATTATATCTCGGTATATATACAACAGTGTACATTGGTGTATATTCGTTTTTTCATTCATCATCATCACCAACACAAGATATACATTGGTGTTGATTCGTTTTTTTCATTCATCATCATTCAACATCATCAACACAGATATACATTGGTGTATATTCATCTCGTCCCACCGGGAGACTCATATTACGTTGCTCGACGAGGAACCTACAATAAAAAAAATGTAAAAGTAGAAATGAATTTTACAATATTTAAAAAATATAGTTAGACATGCTACAACTCATATACGGTACACCTGTGTATATTGAGTAACACACAGGCTGTGTCATACTGCACATTCCATTTTTTATAATGAATATACACCTGTGTATATTTAACGTCAAACAAAATACTATCAGTTTATTATAACGTCTTTTACCACCTATAATACACTCGTGTATAATAATTAATAGATTTGTTGTTATTCACTGGTGTATAACAACTAAGAACAAATCTTATTGTATCTGTACAACCCTAATAACTATATATGATACACCAGTGTATAACTCTACTCATTCGAATTCTGTGCGTAAAATATGACTTACAGAATACAAAACAACTATTTTGCAAATTAATAATAAACCACACTATAAGGCTAATCCAAATAGAAATCACAAAAAACGTGATTCTCTCACGAAAAACAATTAAAAAAATAAAAACAATACATAAATACCTTGATTTTCAACACTATTAGAAACAAAACTTGTGATTGTGTTTCATGATCTTCTATCACATGAGATTGTGATTCAATGTTTTCATGTATAGAATTATTATCCATAACTTGAAAATCTGAATCGTTGGCCGATTTTAGATTCTTTTAAATCGAAAGTTTTTTCAATTCAATCAATTTAAATATTCTGAATTCGACTGGAAGTTATTTCGATTCAATCGAATTCAATCGAACATGATTTTTTTTTATTTGGGATTAGAGATGATAATAGGTTGAGAGATTTAAGGAAAGTCAAAAAAAACTTGCATGTTAATTGCAGGAAGATAATTAATTGCCATATATAAAACTTTTAATTAAATTAAAATATAATATTTAATTGTCTAATTACATAACTACCCCTAGATCAAGATCAAAGATGAATGGCTCAGATTGGTTCCTAAGTTCCTAACTAGGCTCTTGGTTCCTATTTGATCTTTTTTCTATATATATATAATATATATATATATATATATATATATATAGTAGGGCTAGTGTACAAACGATATATTTTGTAAAAGAGTAAAAAAAATTTTTGACCATTGTGATAATGGTTCCAACCGTGCATAAGTCAGTTTGACCATCGTTTATCAATGTTAAAGGTTAGTTTTAGTATTTAATCAGAACGATTACAGACACTGTCTATAACCGTATCTGATTAATACGAATATGTGATGACATGGTTATCATCTATTTCTGTTTCGTCTCCAATCTCCGTCTAAAACCGAGCTTTAACTGTTTAAACGATCCAGGAAACGACCTCTAACTGTTTTCACAAGTGGTATCAGAGCCGTTGTACCGATTTCAATGATCTAACAATCATTTGAATCAATAACAGCTCGATTTCATGGTTTTTAGATGTAAAAATCATGATTTTGAAAGGTTGAAACCCTAGAAACCCTAAATCCACTAATCGAACACAAAATCATGAGAGTTTTTCAAGTTTTTGATTAATCGAGGGTTAGGTTTTCATTTTCGCACCTTTTTATACAAATTTCATCATCGAATTCAAAGCATAGACTGTTTTTGGATCGATTTGCAGAAGTATGAGTCAGATGAACACGTTTATCTGCAAAAGGTCAAATGAGAAACTGATTCGTGTCTTCGTGAGGTCGAACCAAAATTTTTTATTCTCATTCATGCCTTGGATACTTGATTCGTGCTAAGATTAGGTCAAACGAGAAAATTCAGAATTCATCTGTGCTGTTCAAAGATCTGTTTGTGCTAACCAGTTTTCATTCGTGCTAAAAATAGGGTCGAAGGAGAGGGAAAAAGATTCATTCTACCTTTCGATGTTTAGAATGAAAAATTGGAATTTTTAAGGGTAAAAAAAATTTCTTAAAGGCAAATTTTGGAGACTTTGAAGAAAATTTTGATGGTGAACCTATATGTTGTTGAGAGAAATGGTATTGCAGGAAGATTATGATCCAAATTCCAGACTTGTTAAATGATTAAAAGCTTCGAATTCAAACTGATTCGGTATCGAGTGCTTAACTGTTAATCACAGGTTCAAAGTTATTGTGTGATATTTCGAGAAGATGTGCTTTGGCTCTTGATATGGGATATGAGTAATCAGGATAAACTTCTTTATAAGGTTCTGAGCTTAAACACTTGGAATACTTCATCTTGGATATGAGTTTATTTCTGGTTTGCTTCTTTACACAAAGTTTAAGCGTGGGATAGCTTCATTTAAAGGTTTCGAGTTTAATCACTCAGAATACTTCATCAAGGATTTGAGTTATTCCATTTTTTTCTTTATAAGAGTTCAAGCTTGTCGGACTGAAATATTGTGTCAGATCTAGTGATTGTAATAGATGGGTTTCTGATGAGTCAGTTATGATGATGAAATGTTATATTGTAGGGAAGTCAAGAGAATCAAGAGTACCGAGGCACAATGATCCGATTTAGATGACTATTATGGGACAAAATGGATAGATCTTATTCCGCAAGTTGTGAATAGTCAACCCAATTCCAATATGATTCAGGGAACATGTTCAGAGAAAAGAAAGTGTTTATGCAATCATAGTCAGCACAGATGAAGATTTTCAAAGAAAATACAAGTGTCTGAGTGGATTGTTTTGCCCAAAGTCACATTTGAGATCTTTAATTGGTTATCGACAGTTAGATTTCTCCAATGGTGTGAAGGGTGATGCATGCGTAAGTTCAGGTAGGAGTTGTAATTGAGTGGGGGTACCTACGTGTTACATTGAATAACTGGTCTCTCTATATGGAATCCTTATAGCATGGGTCTTATTATACTCCAGGTAAGATTAATTGGATTGCGCGTGATGTACTTGGTCAAGATGACATCCCTGGGTACTGATGCTATGAGGCTGCAGTGCATTACATTGTCGACTTCACATTGGCGTAACTAGGTGATCTGGTTGTAATTCAACTGAGCTTGCCGGTTGAGTTCGCAAATGATATACGTGGTCTATCTGACTTCCTGCGTATTGCTGCTGAGGGTCCGCAATGCATTACTTGGTCAGTCCATGAAAGATGTTGTACTTATACTCAATGCAATAGTGCATGTATTGAGAGTGAGATCTGCGATATTGACTGATGATGTGCAAGACGTATTAGGTATTCGCCAGCAACGTCCAAGGGGGAGATTGTTGAAGCACTTTGTGCGTGGTCGTCGTTGTCGAATATACTAGGGTTGAGTCATATGTTGTAGAACATGAGATTGTGGTGATCCATAAGGGCATTTATGGATCTGATGTATTTGTTTAAGTAGACCAAGAAATCAGGAATTTAGTTCGTGCTTTCACAAGGCCGAACCAGTTGGTTTCTTACCCACAAGAGGTCGAACGAAAAATTTAGTTTGTGGTCTATAAATAGCAATCTCATGTGTGGAGTTCATTAAGATTGAGAGTTATACTTTGAGAGTTCACTAGGGGAGATCATGCCCGATCTCCCTTCACCCCCGAGATAGATGTTTAGCCTACCGATGACAATGTCTGTAACCCATTAGTACGAATCTGTGATGACATTGTTATCATCTATTTCTGTTTCGTCTCCAATCTCCATCTAAAACCGAGCTGTAACTATTTAAACGATCCAGGAAATGGTCTTTAATCGTTTTCACAAGGGATGTCATCTTGACCAAGTATCATCACGCACAATCCCTTAAGACAACTTTTAATTAATGCCAGCTGTCATCACCATTGTCCTTTTTACGATTCTCACAAAACCCACCATTTGTACATAAACCTTTATATATATATATATATATATATATATTTATATATGGAGAAATCATTTGAGAAGAATTTTAATGTGCGAAGAGAAAGAAGAAACGAAGTAATGGCGCAACATTAGATAGTTTAACTCTTTTTACATTAATTATTCATTCTATGATTATTTAGTTATAAACACTTTATTCTACATATATCAAAATTTATAATAGCAATATTCAAACTCATCTCACAGATACGGAAATTATCATACGTCTATCCTTGAAAGTATCTACTCGTTGTAATTAGGTTTGCTTTGAAGGAATCTATATTTAAAATGAATTATAAGATTCATTTATATAATTAATTTATGAAAGTTACAATATAACTAATCATTTATTTAATATTTATTACAATATTTAATACAATATTTATATTTATTTAAACATATTTTTTTTCTTCTCATTTAAACTCTTTAATATATATATATATATATTAAAGAGGGTTATCTTGAGAACACTAAATATCGTGAGAACAAACAAAAAATTACTTAAAATCAATTCTTTTTAATACAAGCCTCACCATAATGAAAACTCATTATTAAGAAAGTAATTTTATTTCCAAATATGTCATATTTTCTTACAAAAACAATGAAACAGTTTACATATATATATAAATAGTAAATTTACACATGTGTAAAAACAATATATTTTTGTATACGTTTAGATTTCACACGCGTAAATTGTGTTTTTGAGATTGTTTTTTAATAATAAAGATTATTTTAATATTTTTTTGAATTTGAATGATTATAGATGGTGTTCTCGCAATTCGCACGAAATATATGTGTTCACAAATTAACGTTTCTCTATATATATCAAATGAGAAAAAATATTTTGTAAGAAAAACAAAAAAACAAATTTATGCCAATAAAATAATCCATCTAACAGTTATATTTAATGTTTAAAAGTTATGTTTTTGCAACCACTAAACTAGTTAAATAAATGAAACTCATTGTTTATCTTTGAAATAGATTCTTTCAAAGTACACCTAATTTAGAGTGAAGGATAATTTTCGACGTGTGTAGGAAAAAAGATATGATAATTTTGATATATGTAGGATGACATTTAATATGTAAAGGACAAATTTTGATAATTTGTAAGACACAGTGTTAATATCTATTTAATTAGAGAGATAATAATTAATGTAGAAAAAGTTAAAGTATTTAATATTTACTATTATGTCATTTCTTTTTTTTTCTTATATTAGGTTTCTTTTTGTTTGATCTATCCCCCCTCCCCACATACACATATAAAAACCGATTAGTAGTAGATAAAACACATTTTTATGAGAACGTTTATAAAACAAATATTTTTTTTTTGTTTGAAATTTTGAATAATATTAAAAAACGAAATACAGAGTTTATTCATATGTTTTGAAATTAAAAAATAATAATACATTTGATTGGTTTATAATACCGATTCATGTTTAAGTCATGTAATATATAACTTTATGTTAAAAGATACCCATAAAGAAGGTTGAGTTACCTTACAAACAATAAAAAAATTAAAATAAAAAAACAAGAATTCGCTAGAGTAACATACATTCAAGGAATAAACGAGTGGGAAAGGTAAATTTTGTCATGTAAATAAAAAAATATCCAAATGCATGTCACATGTTATTCTCACCCATTTTTGAAAAATTCTTTACTTTTTTATATGGCATCTTTTTTTTAATATAGAATAAAATCGAGCGTGTTTTTAATTTTAATATGAGTACCATATTGCTTTACTTTTGAAAAAAATCGTAAACACAGTTGCGTTAGACATAATGAAGATAACGTAAAATACAATGAGTACCAAACTTTATATGCAATAAACAATATGGTATAAAACACAATGAAAAGCATAATAAAACATAATGGATGGGATATTAAAAACACAATGAATAGCACGGTAAAACTTAATGGACAATAGATAAAAAAACAACAAATAACAAAATAAAAACTAATTTACACCTGAAACATAAAACTAATGTTGTGACACTCGGCAAACTCAGGTTAGTAACATTGGTCAAACTAGTAAGTCTACCTTAGCGAGTCATGCATATCATATACTTAACCGGATCAGTTGAGTCGTTTTGATGGTTCTGGAATCATCAGAGTCATTACAATGATCCAAGGGATCATTGGGAGTCGGTCCATAACCATGTGTAAAAGGATTGGTGATTGGTATAATCGTCGGGGTTAATGCAGACACACAAGTCTCGAGTCCCGGGAATTGGTGAACGAATGTGAACGTGTTAGTTATCATGCATTATGTGTTTATAATCATTATATGACTTGTCGGTATGTGAATACGTGCTTATATGTATTAAAATAGTGTTTAACACGCCAAAAACCCGAACAAACCTGCTGGGGGCGAGTAGCAGGGCTACTCACCTGTTAACAGGGGTGATTAGCCCTACTCGCCTGTAATTAGGGGCGAGTAGAGGGCCTACTCGCCTGTTAACTGGTGCTACTCGCCTGCTGTACCTGGAACGACTAGAAACACTTATAAATACCACCCTTGTGTTGCAAAACATCATTTGTGAAACCTAACTCGCCCGAAAGCTATCCCACACTATAGTTAACCTTTGTAACTCGTTTTTGCTCTGAAACCCACCATTTTCAAGCTCCACACACTCTCTTTAGCAAAACTTAAGGTGTGTTATCCATCCTAAATTTTTGTAATGTTGTTATTTTCGTCCCTAAAGGTCCACACCTGGTTTTGTGATGTTTTTGTCTTTGAAAACCCTTTTAAAACAGTTTTAAAATAAATCTAAACCTTCATACTTGTTCTATGTGGTATTATCATGCAAGATATGATTTTTATGGTTAAAACATGGGGATTCTTATGTGTTTGATGCATTTCTGATATAAATGAGTTGTTAGGATGTTTATCTATAAGTTTGAAGGTTGTTTGTTGTGTTTTGATGATAATATGTGTTTTGACCCGTTTGAATGACTTAGAGGGATTTAGGATGTTGTAGTATGTTTTGTTGATTATATGATGTTAGGGTTTGCTCTAGGATGATGTAGAAATAGTAGGATGTTGTGGTGCAACGTTGTTATGTAATGAAACGTGGATATTTGCCATTTAGGGTTAGTTTTGCATGCTTGATGTGATGTTTACATAATATTATGCCATTTTGGGAAATGCTTGCAATTAGGTGGGTTTTTACTTTGAATGGGTTGTTTAATGATTTGGGGTTGATGTTGGGTGTTTTCACATGTTTTGGATATGATTTGGAGGGTTGAATGCGTAAAATATGGCTCGGTGCTGCAAGGGGAGAGTAGGAGAGCTTACTCGCCGGTAAAAGTGGCGAGTAGCCCTACTCGCATGCCCTTAGGGGCGATTAGTCCTCTACTCACGCGTAAAACAGGCGATTACAAGTCCTAATTGCCTGTTTGATTTCCTAAATGCCTGTTTGATTCCTAATCGCATGTTTTACTGTTTTAAGTGTATTTTGACATCCCGAAACATGGTTTGACACCGAGGAACATGTTAGGAACCCCGTGACATGTCTAATAGCCTGATAACACGTGTTCGGACTCGTTTATGCTATGTATGCATTCTATGGTAGACTCAGTGAACTTTTACGCTTGTTAGGTGCATGTTTGCATATGAATGCATGATTTCTCATTTTTGAACAACACGGGGGATGTCCGGTCACCAATGGGATGTCGGGTCTTGTCTCGTGTGGTCAGATTAACAGTCAAACATGTTTTCAATCGTATTTGGTGATGGTCTGGATGTTCGGGGGCTAGTTAACCTTCGGGTTATTAGTCTAAGTACTTATATACGTCTTATGATAGGTCGCCACTATACGGGACTATCATAGCTTATTGATTTAACTATTTTCAAGTAACGCAACCTAAGGTGAGTGTCACAGCCCCACTTTTGTTGTTTTTCTTTCGGGGGAGAAACATGCCTTATACTTACATTTCTTAAAGATCATGTTATACTTTGGTTATGGTTGTTTACTATACGGGCGTTTTATCAGGAACTCCCAGGGGAAACCATGAATATGTGGGTATACATAACGGGGGAAATGTGGATAGATCTATTGGGCTTGACTAACCCCACCCATCGGTTGGGAGCCGGGCGGGTGCATATTGTCTCTACTTTGGGAGTCACCGATGATGACGGTGGCTCATACATTCTGGGCATACTTATCGGGGATGCATGTCAGTAATGGTTTCCAACTCGTAGTAGTTATGATACTTAACGTCTAGCTAACATTCTTATAACATAGTATTAACAGGAATGATCATTTCAGACTTACGGAAACTCTTTTATAAAGCTGTGAACTCACTAGCATTATATGTTGACATTTTTGGCATGTTTTCTCAGGTCGCTAAGGTAGCAGTCAGTGGATTAGGCTCACGTAGTCTTGCACGGCGTCTAGGTCTCTAGAGCATGTTTAAATAAAAGTTTTCAGACTTTGTTTTATCTTTTTGATTGTAAACAAGATTTTGCTTCCGCAGTTGGTTATGTTATGAAACGTATTGTTTTGGTTTACGTATCTTTACATTTAGTTGTCGTTTATTGTGACCGTTGACTTGGATCCTGGTGTGTCACGCACCTCGTGGTAAAACCCCGCACGTGGAATTTGAAGGTGTGACAAATTTGTGTAAAACATAATGAACAACGTAAAACACAATAAAAGACATACTAAAACACAATGGATAAAGTTAAATCTTGTGTAGGCTAAAAAGCACAATGAACATATTTATAACACAATGGATGGGTAAAAGGCAAAATGAAGTAAGAAAACCAGTTAACACGTGTTACTTTTTTCCACTTTAATATAACAATATGGTACTAATATTAAATATAAAAAACACTCATTAATTTGGTGATTTTTTTTTAAAGAATATCATACAAAAAAAGTTATAAATATTTTAAAATCATGGAAGAAATTGCATGTGTTTTGCATGTAGAGAGAGAGAGAGCGAGAGAGAGAGAGAGAGTCAACAAATGTAAAATTTTCTTTTATACACTTTCTCTGATTTCATATTTAATTTTTCTGTCAAACTAATCTCAACCATTTAATTTTAAGATCAATGAATCAAAATCTCACACATTTCGAGAAAAAATTCCTTAACCTATATAATCAACTTAGTTTATCTCATTTTTTTAATGATATGGAGTATTCAAGCTTACGCACATCTATAAATATATATAAAAGAATTGATGTTTGCTGACGTGACACTAAATGATGGCCTCAACCTTTCCTTGAATGTGCTACGTGGCATAATGAGGTGAAAGATTTTTTTTTAACTTTTTGTTTTTATTATATTATATTAAATCTAATAAAAAATTAAAACCCTATTCCTATCTTGTCTATTCTTCTTCTTCTTCTTTATTGTTATCTCTTCCATTTTTTTAATAAATTAAATATTTTTTTAAATCATATATAACCTTTTCTCTTCCCAAAAACCCCTCCCATCCATCTCATCATTCCTATCATGTGATGTTTTCTTTTTATTTTTTTTTAATTTTTAAGTAGATATTAATACTGAAATCAAATCTAATTATATTTTAAATATTATTATAAATTTAAATATTATATTTATAAATAGACTTGAAATATTTCACTCAAAACAGGATTATATTGCTATTATTAATCATATTTTTTCCAAACATGCCATGTCACAAAGAGACGACGATAGAGAAAATTCTAAATTTCGGGCCATATAAAGAAACCTATTAACATTTATTTAAATTAGCCATCTTTTTATACAAATATATATTAACAACTTTATTGATATTATAAGGAAATTAGCAAATCAGGTATGTAATTTTACACTTTTAAATAATAATTTAGCATCTATATCTAGGGTTTCTCTATTATCTGTTCTCATGTCTTCAAAACACAACATAACAATATACTCCAAAAATACCTACACCTATTCGAATCTCTTCAAGTTTGAGGTATTCCATCGTTTTGTTCATTATTATTATTATTATTATTATTATTATTATTATTACTGTGCAGGATCCAAATCTGGAACTTGCGTCTAATTTGGAAAATGTTTCTGTACCAAATTCGTATGGAGCTGTTGTTCTTGGTGGCACTTTTGATCGGTTACATATTGGTCATCGGCTTTTCCTCAACGTTTTTGTCATTAATAATAATATGTATTTGTCTATTTCATGTGAATCATGTCACACACTTATTTTCTGAGTTGTGGTTGGTTATTGATATTTTTTTGTTTGAATTTATTTAGTTACTAATTTGTCTGACATTAGGTTGACTTTTAAGTTCAGTGTGTGTGTTGAGGTTTAATTAATTGAATGAAGTGTGTATGTTTTAGGATTGATCATTTTTTTATTGGGTTTGAATGGATTTTGATTGCTTAGAGGTTAAATCGAATGCGCCAGCTGCTGGTGGATCAGGTTTTAATCAGATTCTTGGCATCAAAGGGGCTAAGCAAGAAACTGTTAAGTTTTTTTTTATTTTCATCTATTTTGTGATTAATTTATTATGAGTTTGATAAGTTAGCTTTAGTTATGATCTATGGTTGTTGAGTTAAAGAGATCAATCAAGCAGGCCCTGAGTTCTAGGCGATTTGGAATAACTGATGTCTCATCCAGTTAATATTGTTAGCGGTGAAGAGGAAGAGAGTGGCGGAACTCTGTTGTTTTGATACTTGATCCATTGTAATGGCTCATTGGATTAAAGCGGTTGAAGGTATACATCATTCACTCTATCTTTGTTCTACTTATATTTGTCAACCCGGGACGCTCCCGGGTATAATATAATTTATTGGAGCTTTTGGAAAACATAATGAAATATTTATTTTTTGAATACGTTTGGTATTTTTCTTCTTTTATCATTTTTTATTAAGTCGTATTAGATTTTTCAACCCTAGGACCTTCCCGGGGTAATCAGCTAGTGACTTTATATATACATTAAAACACATTAACACCATAAATTCAAGCGTATCAACCATTAGCCGGAGGGGTGTGAATCGGGGAAGGCCTTCGGTGGGCTGAGGTGGACCTTCTTCACCGTCGGGCAACACCGCCCCCCTCCTTCACCGTCGGTGCCATCGGTGCTTCCCCACCGTTCTCCCCATCCACTTTCTCTCTATCTCTCTCTTCATTCCTCTCTCTCTTCTTGATTCTGCTGAGGTGCCTTTGGTGGCTTGGGGGTGGTCGGTACCACACCCCTCCGTATTAATGAAACCAACATCCAATTTATAGGACTATTAAACCAACCTAAAACGCAAATGTTCTTTATTAATATTTTCTATCATTTGGTTTGGTTCTTTCAATGCTTCTTTTGATTTTGTTTTCCATAAAGTTATGTTGGCTGTAAAAAAAATTGGATTCTAAAAGCTTATACTAAATATGGTTGGCTAAAAGTAGATGTGCAAATGAGCCGAGCAGCATATGAGCTACTCGAGATTGGCTCGATAAAAAGCTCGAAACGAGTCAAGCCTTATCGAGCCCGAGCCGAACGTGAGCCTAAAACAAAGCTCGTTTACTTATTGAGCCCGAGCTCGAACTTGGCATATGAAGCTCGCCAGGCTCTTCGAGCCTTATCGAGCCTTCGTATAATATTAGTTTTATTAATATTTTATAGTATTTACCTCACATTTAAAGTTGTTTAACAAATGAGCCGAGCCGAGCTTTGGACTTATCAAGCTATCGAGCCTAACGAGCCTATTATTTATATTATTTTTATTTAATATATTAACAATAAACACTAAACGAGCCAAGCCTGAGCCGAGCTCGAGCTTGAGAAGCTACAAATGAGCCGAGTTCGAGCTTTAAAAACAAAGCTCGAACCGAGCCGAGCTCTTATAAGTTAATCGAGCTCGAGCCTGGTTGAGCTCGGGCTCGTTTGCACCCCTAGCTAAAAGTTTCTAGTTTGAAGCTTACTCAAATTAAGCTCTAGCTTGCTGAATGACTTGTTTTGAAACTGTGTTGAACTGGTGTGACTCGGTTTGGTTAGAAAGTGAGCATAGGCGCATAGCTCGGCTTGGTTCATAGTACGTGCCTGATTATCTTGATTTGGTTAGCTCGACTTTGTGTAGCTCGAATTATTTTACTTATAATATAATATGTTTTTATATACATATAATAATATATTATAAAATATGGTTATTATTTGCATGTATTTAAAAGTTTAGTTGGATATCTATGACATATTTTAGTGTTTAAGATGCTAAAAGGTATGTATTGCATTTTATGAAATTTTAAACTTACTTTGCATGTGTTCTTTTAAACAATTGAATTGTATTTTATATTAGTAACTAGTTTATTTCGAGGTAACGTTTCAGATTAAACAAATCTTCTATTAAGTGACAAAATATGTGTACCATCAAAGAAATAGACTGTTTTTTAATTATTTTTTTTTAATTTTTTTTTGTAAATGATCAATACTCGATAACTTTTAAAACTTATTTCTAATTCTA
This sequence comes from Ambrosia x helenae, assembly GCA_030844895.1. Taxonomy (NCBI): domain Eukaryota; kingdom Viridiplantae; phylum Streptophyta; class Magnoliopsida; order Asterales; family Asteraceae; genus Ambrosia; species Ambrosia x helenae. The sequence continues at coordinate 4,510 of JAUTDX010005345.1, read as the reverse complement.
TGTGGTAGATGACGTGGTAGCTAAGGACGTGTAATGACAACTCTATGACTCTATCTTTGGTGATAGTCTAATACTCTTAAGTAATCGCCTAATTAGAGATATGATGCATTCCCCTCGCAACTTTCGATAATGTTTTCATGTGAACTCGTAATAATACAATATTATATTACCCCTAGTTTTATTAGCGTATATCTTCGAAATTAATAAAAAATTAATTCGTTAACTTTAATACAATACTATTGAAATAAATTTAATTTCGGGTTATTAAAGAACCTTCAAAACAAAAAGAAAACGGATTTTTTTTACTCATAATTTGTATTTTCTCAATAGAATATTCCTTTACGACAAAGACTAGTAATCTAAATGTTAAATACTTTTGTGATTTGTACAACACTTATAGCCCAGTTGGTTGAGGGCTTAAGTTTCCTATGGGAGGTTTAGGTTCAATTCCCACTAGCTACATTTTGGAAGGCATTAATAAGAATTGAGGGATGACTCCTAACCTATGATCAGGAGTTCGAGTCCTGATTTCGCCCGGGTGTTACCGGTTCTCCACAGCGGGTCTTCGGACGGGTGGGGGATCGGGTTTTCCCCCGGTTCGAAAACCTTGTGGGCAAGCCTGGCTACCCTGGCCAGCCCCTTGCATAGTCCTAGGAGGGTTATTGGGTTCGCCAGTTTACGAGTCTCATGGGTAGTCGGGTAGAAACGTTTCGTTTGCCGTTCAAAAAAATACTTTTGTAATTTAAAAATAAATTAGAATATGTGATTTGAAATTAAATAACAAAAAATTAAAGTAAATAACAAGAGATGCTCGTATCACTCTAATCACTATAAATACCCTTATTTTAGGGCATTTTAGATACAGAACAACATATGGCTTCCGTTCCAATCATGATCAGTGTTCATGAACAGCACAATGTTTCGCCACCACCAGCCACAGTAGGCAATCGGTTGTTGCCACTGACTTACTTCGACTTCTTGTGGCTAACCCAACCTCCTATCCATAATCTATTCTTTTATGAGTTATCCATTACACAAACTCAATTCATTGAAACTATCATTCCCAGTCTCAAACACTCGTTATCCATCACTCTTCAACATTTTTTTCCATTCGCGGGTAACTTGTTGTGTTTCCAACATCAACCAAAAAGCCCGAAATCCGTTATGTTGAAGGTGATTCTGTCGCGGTTACTTTTACCGAATGTAACCTTGATTTCAACGAACTTACCGGAAACCATCCCCGTGATTGTGAAATGTTTTACCATCTTACACCTCTACTAGGGAGCCTGATAAAAACTCCCGATTTCACAAAGATACCCTTGTTCTCCGTACAAGTGACACTTTTTCCAAATTCCGGAATCTCTATTGGAATGACAAATCATCATTGTCTAGGTGATGCTAGCACAAGGTTTTATTTCTTAAAGGCATGGACATCTATTGCTCGATTCGGTTCGGATGAGTCATTCCTAGCTAATGGAACGATGCCGTTTTATGATAGACCAATCGAAAACCCTAGCCTAGATGAAAATTATCTAAAGTTTGCGAAGGTTGAAAACTTTCAAGAAAAGTATCAACCTCTTAAACTATGTGGACCAACTAATAAAGTTCGAGCCACCTTTATATTGCCTCGAACCGTGCTCAATAAGTTAAAAATTTGGTTTCAGCACAACTACCAACATTAGTATATGTATCATCTTTTACTGTTTGCATGTGCTTATATCTGGAGTTGCCATAGCAAATACAGGAAATGATGGGCTACAAATGTTTGGTTTCACAATCGATTGCAGGGCGCGTAGAATCCCGCGATCCCAGCAGCCTACTTTGGCAACTGTGTTGGAGGGTGTATGGCTTTAGAGCAAAGCAAACTATTAACGGGAAAAGAAGGGTTCGTGAATGCTGCAAAAATTGCTTGGGGAAAGTCTACATTAAGAGGCTAACCGATAAGGATGGAGTCGTTAGAGAAATAGAGTCATTCGGGGACTTGTTTGCCAATGGGTTTCCAACAACAATGATCGGGTGGCTGGAACACCAAACTTAAGTTTTATGAGATGGATTTCGGGTGGGGTAAGCCTAAAAAGATGAAACAATTTCTATTGATTATAATGGATCAATATCGATTAATGCATGCAAAGAGAATAGTGAAGATCTAGAGATGGTGTTTGCCTTACGACTATAGAGATGGAGTGTTTTGTTCGTATCTTTAAACACATGGGTTAGAAGAATACATCTAGATCTGGATATATAATTTCTTGTTAAATTGTTGTTTTATGTTGTTTACATTTCCAATCAATAAAATTTCAATTTAAATTGATAACTTCTTATTAGTCTTATAGTCTGTATAGGCTATGGCCGTCCTTCAGATTCCTTCCACTAGCTATTGCCGTCCTTTAAGATTAAAAATTCCTTCCACCATCTTAGATGAATAGGCTATAAATATTAGAGTATGGGTGTGGTTCCTCTCCCCTTCCTTTCCCTTGTTCACATCAGCGCCAGATCATTTTCCCCTTCTCCTCCCCCCTTCTAGGGAAATGGTTCCCCCATTCTTTCTCCTTCTCCTCTCCTCTATTTATTTTAATGTGTTTTATTAGGGAAAAAGACAATATATATATATATATATACAATATTTTAAAGAAAAAACAAAAAGGAATAATAATATTAAAATGCTCGGGGAGAACGGGAAGAAAAGTCCCGATGGCACCGAAGGGGAAAGGAGGGGGGCGGTGTCCCCTTGGGAAAAGCTCCACATCATCTTCCCGATCCTTTCCCCAACCCACACCCCATAGTCTTATAGGTGTAACCCTGATCAAATCTGTCAAAGACGTAGAATTATAGATATTCAGTACGGAAAATATCCAAAGCCTGATTAAAAATATGGGAAAATTGCGAAAATAGCCTTGACCCGAATTTTTTTGCGAAAATAGCCTCCTCAGGCGTCTCGGGAGAGACGCCTCGCACCTCCCGGGGCTTCCCAACCGTCATTCGTTTTCAAATCCCACACGGCCCAATTACCGTCTGCCACGTGTCCGATGTTTCCGAAGACGGCTGGAATTGGTCAAAGAGGCTCCCGAAATATTGGAGTCGTCTTCGGACGGTTTTCCCACATTTTTTTTACAAGTTGATTTTTTTATATAATATAATTGTTTTTTATAAGTTTTGTTTTCTATAAGACTAAAATTTAAATATAAAAACATAGAAATATTTCATTCAAAATTAAACATAATAATAGGAACATAAATAAAAAATACATAACAAAGAAAAAAAACTTAAAGTTTGGGGTGCAACAATCGTCATGCCTCGACATGTTCGAAATCGTTGCCATATCGAACCCCATACTCATACTGAGTGAATCCGATAGCCAACTCTTCATCAAGCTCCGGGTCTTCGTAACCTGTTGCTCGTATAAGGTGTTCCACAACTCACATTTGATGTTGAGGTCGGCCCACTTCAACTGGAGGTCACTGACCGACTGGTGGTGTTGGTGCCAATGTGTTCAACGAAGTCGCTAAACACCCGAAGCCAAAACCCCTCCGGTGGGAAGGCTGACCCATCGTCCCGGGGGGAAACGAGTTGAATTTCCGGGTCATTCGAGGCGTCCTTGTGGCAGACCACAAGGGCCATCTCTTCCTCTTCGGTCCATGTGATCATTTTTTTTACGGATGTGTGTGTTTTTTAGTTTTTTATCGGTTGTGTGAATTTTGCGTTGTGTGAGTTTTGAGTTTTAACCACGGTACTTCTTCTATTTATATACAAATTTTGGCCACGGTCTAACCACGGTAATTAATGCGACGGTTTCCAAACACGGTAATTAATGCGACGGTTTCCAAAACCGTCTCGGGAACCCTAATAACACTATTGCACACGGAACCGTTTAAATATATATAAAACCGAAAAATTACACGAAAAAATATTTATGTTTTTATAAATATATAATGTTTTTTATTAATCCAAATATTAAAATATTAAAATTTTAACACAACAACAATTACAAAAACTGAAACTATTACACGAAAGCGTTATAACACTAAATGTCTCAGACTATTGAAGACTAGATTCTAATGTTAGATGTTTCCTGCTTTGAACCATTGTTTCGAATGGTGTATGTGCTCTTCATAGACAAATCCAAGACGTTTCCTCGTTTCATGTAACAGTAGTTCCCAGTGTGCACACGTCGACTACCGAGACATAAATTTGGGAGGCGAACGAACTTGCCAATAATGTAGACCACCACATCATCGAAGCATTCTACACGGGTTAACCCACGCGCAGATGCAACAACGATCCAATGAACTGTACGCAGATGTAACAACGATCCAAGTATAATCGAACCGGACAATATATTCGTAACCAGGTCGGCTTCGGTTGGAAAAGTGGAGGATTTAAAAATAAAAAAGACATTGATCGAGAAGAGGGTAAAATTTTTGTGAAGTATAGATGATTGAGAGAGGGTACAATTTTGTGAAGTGAAATGGGGTATTTATACACGACTCAATGTGTATAAAAAGTCGTCTCC